>VZQC01011880.1:1052301-1108465 GCA_009823505.1 Rhizomys pruinosus | reverse complement strand
CCTCTGTAAACCTGCAATAAAGTGAGCTTGAGCTGTAACACTCTGACTCGACTCCCTGCCGTGGTTACTTTCGGTTCGGCAGCGCACTTACTCTCCCCAGTCCCACTCTGTCGCGGGCCGACAGAGTGAAGATCTTCGGCGGCGAGGAAGCTGGAGAGGGTGGTCTTTGTCAACCACCTCTCTACGACCCCCGCACTTTCTCTCTCTCTCTCTCCTCCTCCTCCTTCTCCTCCTCCTCCTCCTTCTCCTCCTCCTCCTCCTCCTCCTCCTCCTCCTCTTCTTCTTCTTCCTCCTGCTCCTCTGCCCTCCTCCTC
This sequence comes from Rhizomys pruinosus, assembly GCA_009823505.1. Classification (NCBI taxonomy): domain Eukaryota; kingdom Metazoa; phylum Chordata; class Mammalia; order Rodentia; family Spalacidae; genus Rhizomys; species Rhizomys pruinosus. Next base: position 1,108,151 of record VZQC01011880.1, on the reverse strand, counting down.
CTTCCTTGTAATAATGTACTAACTCAGATGAGTGTTTCCCATCCACTGGAGCATTGACAACCTACCATGAGCATACCCCCAAAGTGTAGGGATTCTCCATCCTCCAGCAGCTATCAACTGCCCATAGCTCATCATAGGTGGAGTCTCATGAGCTTCTCCTCAATCCATGCTGGAATTTTGGCTGACTTGATCTCCTAGAAGTCTTGGGTAGGTAACCCCAGTTTCTATGAGTTCCTGGGCAACAGCCAGGTCATGTTGCAGAAGACAGCAATTCACAGGTCTCTTCCCCAGTCTCTAGCTCATGCATGATTTCTGCCTCCTCTTCCGTAATGTTCTTTGAGTCTTCATGGATGGGGGAAGTGTTGATAAAGACCACCTATTTAGGGCTGATCACACAAGGTCACTTATTCCTCACACTTTGGCCAGTTTTGAGTTTCTACAAACACTGATACACACTGCCCAAAGTAACTTCTCTGAACAATGTTAAGAGCAGACCACGTCTATACCTTAATATTTAGGAGGCAGTTTAACAACATGATAAATTTAGCAAAATAACAATAGTAAGTTCAACCTGAGGGCCTAGGCATGGCCTTTTGAACCAAGTTTACATTACTGGGCATGAAATTCCATCATGTGGAACAGGCCACAAGTCCAATCAGAAAGGAGTTGGTTACCTCCCAACAGTTATTCTAGGACTCCAACACCAGGCTAGATTAATCTACAGTGTTCTGGAGTTGTCTCTTAATAGCTCTTTTGGTGCATATACTCGGCATTATACTATATAAATATACTTTTCATAATAAGCTATTGTAGACACAACCCTTTTTATCATTCTTCCCTTCCTCATTTGTAATTCTTCTAGATTTTTCTCCACATACGTAATGGAATGTTATAGTTTTGCTTAATCAAACAAAATGTAGACAGCTAGAGAACAGAAAGTAAGTTTATATTGTAATACCGAGTGAGAGGTGCAGAAGGGCATCAAGTCATGTGTAGATGGTCAAATTAGGAGTGCTTTATTAGCTGGTGGGGGGCTAGTGCCCCAAAGAGCTCTCTGACCCCAGGGGAAGCAGAGTCGTTCTTATAAAGCTTAAAACAACAATGATATAATCCCAGGGGCAAAGCCCATAGCCATAGTTATACCAGACCAGTTACAGGTCAGTTAACAACGAAGTTTTCAATTAACAAAAGTTTTGGTTAGGAAAAACAAACTTCTTAGAATTGTAGAAACAGTGAGCTCCAGGGAAATGCCGGGAGAGGATGTGCTACCGGCTATTTGACTTTCCCAGTGCTGTAGAAACAAGGCGACCCCCCTCCCCCAAACTGCAGGTACAGCCCTCATGGCTGTCTGGCTCTGCCTGGGTGACTAGCAGTGAAAAGCAGGGGGCAGCTAGGCAGAAACACAGGAGGAAGCAAGCAAAGGTCAGCTCAAAGAAAATGGAGTCAGCTTTGCCACTTCAACTATAATACTGTTGTCTTTATATGAATGACTCTTAGCATCTCTGCTTAGTCATTTTTGCTTTTCATTTCTAAAATTTCTGTTTGGTTCCTCTTTGTCACTTCTTGCCTACTGAGACATTTGAATTGTTTTCTGAAGCTTTTTACTTCATACTCTTTTTTTCAGATTCATCTCTTCTTCCTCCTCTTCCTCTTCCTCTTCCTCTCTTCTTCCTCCCCCTCCTAATTAGTCCCCCTCCTCCCTATCCTCTCCCTCCTCCCCTTCCTCCCCTTCCTCCCCCTCCTTTCCCTTCTCTTCCTGCTCCTCTTCCCTTCCCCCTTCTCCTCCATATCCAGGAATCTTGGTTACATTCAAGAGGGACTAGAAAAAAACACATCTACTCTGTCTTTCTGGAAGTAGAAGCTCTCCTCTTTATCAGTTATTTAGAATGGCACTAGATTAAAAACATCAATGTGAAATTTGAAATTTAAACTTTTGTGTTGAGTGAGCTGAATGGTGAGACTGAATCCTGTGATTCCCATGTGTTCCTTCATCACCTTGCGGTCACGTGGATAATGCAAGCATGTGTGACTGTGGGGTCAGAGACTGGAGTCTGTCCTGTCCTAAAATAAGACAAGTCCCTTCTGCTTCCTTCTCATCTCACACCAAACTCTCTGAAGTGGAGAGAGCAGAGTCTCCATTTCCAACTGACCGTGTGAGCAGCAGGGAGGCAGTGTGGGCCACTCTCTAGCTCCACGTGGCTTGGCTTTCACTTCACTGTTAACCGGAGATGCCAGCCTCTGCGGAGAATGCATGGTGTCCTTTGGGTCCATGGCACTGGCCAAATTAGAAGAAACAAAGTACACCTTTACCAAAATGTGCTCTATTGGTGATAAGGCCTCCATGCTTAGTAAATAAAAATACATGGAAATAGTTAAATGGGATTTTCAGCTAGATGACAAATATTTGTTTGCCCAAGTGCATCCCAGGCAATATTCTGAACAAACTTCATTTCTGTTCATGTCAAAGAAAAAGCAAGTTATTTTTCTCTTTTCTGTTGCTTACCTCTCATTTTTATAGCATGGGAGGGAGGTTGGGCTGTCTCAGACTGTTCTAGGGCAGAATTGTATACCTCTTAGTAAACCCTGGGAGAGTTCAGGCCTAATTGCTTACAGCACTCTTTAGAATGTGGGGTAATTAGGACTTCCTTGTTCTCCTTTCTGAGTCTTAATTCTTAGGGAGCAAGGAAACTCCTCTTCAGCATGCCATTATAGAGAACAGGATTAGACACCCTGTAATCATATGTGAAACTAAATGCAATCATCCTCCAGATATATAATTCAGGTAATGACTGTTGTGGACACCTAGAAGAGAAGCACAAACATCAAGGAAGGCTGGATTTGGCTCCTGGCGCTGGTCCCACCCCCACCCCCCAACCTCCCGCCTCTGTTTTATCATTGGAAGATGAAATGGTTGAACCAGGAGACATCTGGGTGATACATGGGATTAACTGCATTATTTCCTGTTGCTTCAGGGTTCTGGAGAAGGACCCACAGCTGTGGGCAGTAATAAAAAGTAGCTAGCATTTACAATTATGGATGAGAAGACACTGTAGGAGTTTTGCATACATTCATGTACTCACTTATTCTCGACAACACTTCCTGGGGTAGATACTATTACTGCCATTCCCATTTTATCAACAAAGAACCAGGAAACAGAGAGGTAAAGAAAATTGGCCATAATCCCCACAATGACAGGAGCCCTCATGGGCTCTCCTGGAAGAAAGAGCCCATTTTTATTCTTTCCTTTCTTTTTGAAACAAGGTTTCTCTGTCGTTCCAGCTGGCCTGGAATTCACTATGTAGACCAGGCTGGCCTTGAGCTCATAGAGATCCATCTGCCTCTGCCTCCTGAGTGCTGGACTTAAAGGCATGCGCCACTACATCCAGCATTCCTTTGTCTGCTTTAACAGGGCAAGAGAGCCGGATGTGGTGGTGCATACCTTTAATCCTAGCACTTGGGAGGCAGAGGCAGGCGAATCTTTGTGAGTTCAAGGCAAGCCTGGTCTTCAGAGCAAGTTCCAGGACAGCTGGGGCTACAGGGAAACCTTCTCAAAAAGAAAAANTGGGGTCAGAGACTGGAGTCTGTCCTGTCCTAAAATAAGACAAGTCCCTTCTGCTTCCTTCTCATCTCACACCAAACTCTCTGAAGTGGAGAGAGCAGAGTCTCCATTTCCAACTGACCGTGTGAGCAGCAGGGAGGCAGTGTGGGCCACTCTCTAGCTCCACGTGGCTTGGCTTTCACTTCACTGTTAACCGGAGATGCCAGCCTCTGCGGAGAATGCATGGTGTCCTTTGGGTCCATGGCACTGGCCAAATTAGAAGAAACAAAGTACACCTTTACCAAAATGTGCTCTATTGGTGATAAGGCCTCCATGCTTAGTAAATAAAAATACATGGAAATAGTTAAATGGGATTTTCAGCTAGATGACAAATATTTGTTTGCCCAAGTGCATCCCAGGCAATATTCTGAACAAACTTCATTTCTGTTCATGTCAAAGAAAAAGCAAGTTATTTTCTCTTTTCTGTTGTTACCTCTCAATTTTATAGCATGGGAGGGAGGTTGGGCTGTCTCAGACTGTTCTAGGGCAGAATTGTATACCTCTTAGTAAACCCTGGGAGAGTTCAGGCCTAATTGCTTACAGCACTCTTTAGAATGTGGGGTAATTAGGACTTCCTTGTTCTCCTTTCTGAGTCTTAATTCTTAGGGAGCAAGGAAACTCCTCTTCAGCATGCCATTATAGAGAACAGGATTAGACACCCTGTAATCATATGTGAAACTAAATGCAATCATCCTCCAGATATATAATTCAGGTAATGACTGTTGTGGACACCTAGAAGAGAAGCACAAACATCAAGGAAGGCTGGATTTGGCTCCTGGCGCTGGTCCCACCCCCACCCCCCACCTCCCGCCTCTGTTTTATCATTGGAAGTATGAAATGGTTGAACCAGGAGACATCTGGGTGATACATGGGATTAACTGCATTATTTCCTGTTGCTTCAGGGTTCTGGAGAAGGACCCACAGCTGTGGGCAGTAATAAAAAGTAGCTAGCATTTACAATTATGGATGAGAAGACACTGTAGGAGTTTTGCATACATTCATGTACTCACTTATTCTCGACAACACTTCCTGGGGTAGATACTATTACTGCCATTCCCATTTTATCAACAAAGAACCAGGAAACAGAGAGGTAAAGAAAATTGGCCATAATCCCCACAATTGACAGGAGCCCTCATGGGCTCTCCTGGAGAACGAGCCATTTTTATTTCTTCCTTTCTTTTGAAACAAGTGTTTCTCTGTCGTTCCAGATGGCCTGGAATTCACTATGTAGGACCAGGCTGGCCTTGAGCTCATAGAGATCCATCTTGCCTGCCTCTGAGTGCTGGAACTTAAAGGCATGCGCCACTACATCCAGCATTCCTTTGTCCGCTTTAACAGGGCAAGAGAGCCGGTAGTGGTGGTGCATACCTTTAATCCTAGCACTTGGGAGGCAGAGGCAGGGATCTTTGTGTGAGTTCAAGGCAAGCCTGGTCTTCAGAGCAAGTTCCAGGACCAGCTGGGGCTACCAGGGAACCTTCTCAAAAAGAAAAAAAAAAAAAAAAAAAAAAAAAAAACAGGGCAAGAAGGCCTCAAGTAATAAGGCTTTTTTTTTTTTTTTTTTTTTTTTTTTTTTTTTTTTTTTTGGTCTTTTTGGAGACACGGGTCTCCCTGTAGCTCTGGCTGTCCTGGAACTCACTCTGCAGACCAGGCTGGCCTCGAACTCACAGAAATCCGCGTGCCTCTGCCTCCCAAGTGCTAGGACCAAAGGCGTGCGCCACCACGCCCGGCATTTATTTATGTATGTGTATCAATGTACTGTCTGCATGCAAGTTTGTGCACCCGTGTTGTGCAATGCTGCGGAGGTCAGAAGAGGGTGTCGGATTCCCCTGGAACTGGAGTTCTCCTGGAATTGGAGTTTCAGACGGTTCTCGGCCGCCATGTGGGTGCTGGGGATCGAACCCGGGTCCTCTGTAAGAGCGGTCGGCGCTCTTAAATAAGCCTTTAAAAACAACCGTTTGCATCATCTAATCTTCCAGTGTCTGAATGCTGGAAGATCTCACGGGAGCCGAGAGAGTGGAGAAAGGCAGGAGAAGGGGGTCACATGTGCATGCCTGCTCCACTCCTGGTTTCTGCTGTGGACGGGGAGGGGCCACAAGAGATCCCCAAACAGAGGGCTTTTGCTGTGGGATTAGATTTCCTAGTACATAGAAATGGAACTGTTCCTATGGCTGGAAAAGACTAAAAGCGATCAGTATCTGCTTGAGATCTGCTCAGTGCACCCCGAAGAGATCCAAAGAGACAGATAAAGGCATTGCTGAAACAACAATAATAAAAGTAACCTCATAACTCAGCCTTAGCAAATGCGCATTACTCCGGAAACCTGAACTGTTTAAGTTGCGCAATATCTCAGAGTCTCCACTTCCTCATTCCTGGAATGATTACCTTTGGTGACTTCTATGTTTTCCACCCAATTTCAGCCTAAGAAGAATAGAATCCAATTCTCCATTGGCCCCAGTGGCTGATCATCTTCTGGCCTGCGCTTCCCTTTATGGCTGAAATACAAGTCCCTATGTCTATGTGGCTTGTCTCTTCCTCAGATTTTTGAGAGACTTGGAGTGGTATCTACAGTTGGTATCTACAGCAACTTTTGCCCTATCCTCTCACTTCGTGTTTGCAGGGGTGGGGGGAGCCACTGCCTTCCAGGCCTTGCATCAGAGCAGACCCCTCCTTTCTGTCCTGTTTTGTGTCCTTCTTTCCCAAACGCCTTTCACTTTGCACCGTGTCTGAATTTTCTATGTTCCAAATTGCTTCTCTCTGTCATTCCTCTTAAAATTTAGATTTTACTTCCCTTAGGACAGTAAGTCTTCTCTTTGCCTTTCCCTTCTCAGTGGGCTCAACAGAGATGCTCCACTTTTGTCTACCCAAAGGACACATCAAAGTGTTTTGTTGAAGCATTGGGTCCTTCTCCTAGGAAGGGGGGGGGCACTCCCTGGGAAGGGAGAAGCATTTCCACCAATTTCGATCAGCATCTCCCTTTCCTCTGTTCCTCGCCTAAGGCGAGGGTGAAAAGAGTGATGAAGAAGATGACAATAACAACGGAATAATGATAAAGATGGCCACGATATTGCCAGGGCTGTGGCGTGCACAGGGTGAGGTGTTCACTAGTTCTGATATCCTGCAAGTAGACTACGACAGAAGATGTTGATTTCAGATCAGGTACAGATGACACCAATTTCCTTCGGATTAAGGTTCTTTCAAACATGTGTGACTGTGAGCAAGTCAACTATCAAATTCTCATTAACCATTAACTAAGATCCACCCTGACAACATTTATTATTTATTTATTTATTTATTTATTTATTTATTTATTTATTTTTAACCAAAGCTGATTTTATTGATTTGACAAACATGTAGCCATTTGCAGTCACTGGATTAGTAAAAATTATAAGAAAAAAATTAATGAGCTATACAAAAGAGTATACATGGTAGTTCATTCCAGCAAAATTTAAAACATTTATTTTTAAAGATTCTGTTATTACTGTGTGAGTGTGGTGCACGTATGCACCACACACACACACACACACACACACACACACACACACACACACACACGCTTATTTATAGCCTAAGGGAAGGATGGGATGGTTCTGAAGGAAGAAAGGCACTGAAGTCGCTGATGAAATAATTGACTCTGTGGAGTCAGTTCTCTCCTTCAACCTTCTTTTGGGTTCTGGGATTGAACTCAGGCTGTCAGGCTGCATGGCAAGCACTTGGACCTGTTGAGCCATTTGGCAGCCCTTGTACAACAGGTTTTGATAGCACATTCCTGTTTCTTAAGGTCTTTCACGTGCAGCCCCTTGTTATATTCACTGAACAATTAAGATACCATAGGGTGAGTCCTGAGCCCTCATCCCCCCACTACAGCTTCCTGCCAAACATGCAAGCTCCTTTCAAAACCTGGTTTCCACCCATGACCAAGGTCAGAAATTGCTGAATCTCCATGCGTTATATCCCTGAATTTTCCCATACATGACCTTCCTGGGGTGGGGGGAGGGAGAACAACTTCTCCACCATCTTTTATTAGCTGAGAACAGGGGCCTCTGATACACATACACAGATAGATGACCATGCCATGTGCAAGGCTTAGTGCCAAGAGCAAAGAACCGAGATGTGCAAAAATCCTGGGTTGTGTCAAGAGCTGACTGCATTCACTTAGTGTCGCATTCTTTGCCTATGCAAGCTTTGTGCCTAGTGTTCTAGAAGGGACTTCGAGGTTTAGACCATGTGGTTTGTAAGTGGTAGGATCAATTTGGGAGATTGGATTTCCTGTCTTCAAAATGCCACCCCCTCCAAATCATTCTTAGATACAGTATAAGATGGAGTGGACATTGTTCTATGAGACATTATGTCATTTTTGAAAGTCTGCATGGAGAAGAAGACATTACCTAAGGCCTTGGAGGAGCATAAACTACATCATTTCTCTCAGACAGGAAATTTCCTATAACAGACTTGTTATAGGAAATTTGGGAAAACCATGTTGCTGAAGAGTATTTGTAAGACATTCTTTATATGGGACACCATGGGGCATAATCAAATTCTTTTATAGGTTTAACATATTTAAACTGGAAAAGGGGACAGTGCACTGTTTATAGAGTTTCAACCGTGCTCAAGTGAACTGCACACATTTTCTTAATCCATGTAGTTATTAATGACATTTTAAAGACAAGAAAACTTAGAGAGGAGGTAGTTATGTGATTCGAAGAAGTGAATGCCCACTAACAACTGCAATACCAATGTTTATTGAGCATGTAATATGTTCCGGACACTTTACATTTTTATTACCTCAGCTCTCATCACCAGGATTACAGAAGGGAGGCCCCATTATTATTGGAGTGTGAAAGAATAATGAACAACACATAGCCATGAGGCAGATGTAAGTAAAAGAATCAGCTAAGATATCAGTGAAAACTGAATTAGGGAGAAAGGTTTATGTGTGGTCGTGCTGTGCTTTCTAATGCTCTTGCAGGCATGTTAGCGCTGGGAAAGCACTCTCTGGATGCTCATGTCTGCAGAAGTGACACGAGTGACAGTGCCTTTTCATTTGCCCAGGTAAAGTAGAGGACAAACACATTAACTTTTTTTCTGGGGGGGGGGTGTTTTTAAGACAGGGTCTCTTAAAAACCTGGCTTACTGTTTCAGAGGGATAAGAGTACACCAAGTCCAGGGAGGCATGTAGCCAAGACAGCCGGAATATAAACCCGAGCCCCTCACATCTTCTCTAAAATATATCTAATAAGATTTTGGGCAATTCATACAATAGCTGTTAATTAAATTTAGACTCCTTCCCCATCAATGTCCCCACGGATCCCCTCACCAGACTTCATGCATTCTGTCATATATGTGAAGTCCTCTCCTATATTAAACCTCACCCCTCACAGCTCAGAAACTAGTATGGAAGAGGGGGAATAAAGATTATAAGAGACAGGGTTTGTCCATGAACATAGGTAAACAGAGGCTCTCAGCCTGGTAGAAGCTTGCTCATGGGAACTCGCAGCAATGGTGGCATCCTGTACAACGGAGTGAAGGAAATTGGTGCTGGGTTGGCCCTAGCCTAGGAACCGTTCTCAACTGTTCACTATTGAGTGAGGGAGAGTAAATCTTCTTTAAGCTCTCTAAATAAGCTGACTAAAGCCAGGAATGGAGGCACATGCCTTTAATTCCAGCACTTGGGAGGCAGAGGCAGGTGGATTGGATCTCTGTGAGTTCAAGGCCAGCCTGGTCTACATAGTGAGTTCCAGGATAGCTGGAACTACGGAGAGACCCTGTCTCAAAAAGACCAAAAAAAAAAAAAAAAAAAAAAAAAAAAAAAAAAAAGCTGACTAGAGTCTAGTGGATAAACTTGCACTGAAGTACATCAGGGTACAAATGTTTGACCAAATAGGACTTAACATATATGCCAGATTGCATGAAGTCCTATTATTATAGCCAAATATACATGGCTGGAAAGGTCATAGGATCCTAGAGAAAACTCTGTCCCTCTCACATCTCTAGACAAATGAAAATCCTTTACCATATGCTAAATATGGATCTTTATATTTAATGACAATTATTTTAATATTTCCCTCTAACTATCATATAAAACTAGGGGTCAGTTTGAGTTTATTTATTTATTTATTTTGTTTTATTTTCAAGACAGGGTCTCCCTGTAGTCCCAGCTGTCCTGGAACTCACTCTATAGACCAGGCTGACTTTGAACTCACAAAGATCTGCCTGCCTCTGCCTCTCAAGTGCTAGGATTAAAGGTGTGCACCACCACACCCAGCTTGAGTTTATTTTTTGTTTAAAATGAAGGACATAAGATCTGAACTGTGAAACACTATAACAGAATGCAGGAGAAATACTTAAAAAGCCATCAGTATTGGCATTAATTCCAGGGGTAAGATCCCAAAGTACAGAAAACAAGCAAAAATCTACAATGGGGTTGTATGAAACGATGATGTTTATATAGCAAAGAAAATAATCAACAGTTAAGACACAACTCATTAAATAACAAAAATTCCAGAGTTTTGACCTGACAAAGGATTAATATCTAGAATGTATAAGGAACCTAAACACTCAATAACAGCAAAACTCCAATTAAAAATAAGGGAAGACGGGGTTGGAGAGATGGCCTATTGGTTAAGAGTGTTGGCTGCTCTTGCAGAGGACCCAGGTTCAATCCCCAGCACCCACATGGCAGCTGAGAACAGTTCCAGGGGATCCAAGACCGTCTTCTGTCTTCTGTGAGCTGCATGACATGGGTGCACTTAGAAAAGGAAATACTTGGGGCTGGAGAGATGGCCTAGCGGTTAAGAGTGCCGACTGTTCTTACAGAGGACCCGGGTTCGATCCCCAACACCCACATGGCAGCCGAGAACCGTCTGAAACTCCAATTCCAGGAGAACTCCAGTTCCAGGGGAATCCGAGACCCTCTTCTGACCTCCGCGGCATTGCACGACACGGGTGCACAAACCTGCATGCACACAGTACATTCATACACATACAGAAATAAATGAAATTTTAAAAAAATTAAAAAAAAGAAAAGGAAATACTTATGAGGATTTATCTAATAATCCATGGGAGAGAATGAAGAGATGCTTCCTCAGAAACCTAAAAGTAGATCTAGCATGTAATCCAGCTCTTCTACCTATGGAGCACATCCAAAGGACATGTGATCACATACCAAAGAGACATGTACACATGTATATGCCCATCTTTATTGTCCCAGCATTCATGATAACTAAGAGAATAAACTGTCAGTGGATGAATGGGTGAATATAATATGAAATATTATTCACTATAGAAAAGAAAAATGTACTCTCATTTGTAGTAAAAGAGGGAATTAGAAGATACTGTTTTAAGGGAAATAAATCAAATTTCCATAAAGAAAAACTCTGCATGTCCCTGTTCATATGTAGGTGCTTAAAGAACAACCAGAGTGTTTAACAATGATGAACAAGAGGCTGAGCCAAGTGCAGAGGAAAGAGCTGTAGCAGGAGGCTGGGGAACAGGTACACTCAGGAGTACTGTAAGTTCTAGTGCCCTACAGAGCAGTGTATATGGGGATTCTACATAGTGAGCTCCAGGCCAGCTGGGACTAAAGGGATACCCTGCCTCAAAAAGACAAAAAAAAAAAAAAAAAGAAAATATTTTTAATTCTTTCTTCCATAGTATTATTAGTGTTCCCTTCAAAGTCTTCATTTTATTTTGATGGAGGATATATGTACACACAAACACACACACATACAAAACACATACATGCTCACACATAGAGGCACATCTATGTACACATGACTATCAATTTAGCCATTTTAAGTATGATTAACAAGTAAATTAAAGTCCGGGGAAGCTAAGTGGAGAAAGCAACCTCCATTGGTTGAGTTTCCTTACACTTCATGGAGTGGGAGTTTGAGGTAATTGGGCTAACCCAAAAAATAATTAACATATGATAAAATAATAATCTCTTGGAAGCAGGGGATTGACTGGGAAGGGGCTCAGAGAACTTTCATGGGGTGACAGTCAGTTCTCTATCTTGATATGGGAATGTATACTACATAATGGGTTGTTTGTATCTAGCAAAACTCATCTAACTGTAGAGCAAAGATAAAAGCAATTCCCTGACTGAATTGCTCACCAATTTAAAGCTTTACAAACCTAAAAATAAGGCTACTTTCTAGCCCTTTTAAATTTGTGACACTCTGAGATTCAAGTAACGTCCTGAGGTTGCAGATGCAGGACTTTTTGTCTTGCTTAGAGTCCATGAATACTCAGTGAAAGGGGCAGTGAGTAGTGTTGGACCCCAGGCTTGCTACGTATAACTGTAACCTTGGCTGAGACCTTAGAAAATCAATGCCCGAGCTTCCTTATCAGTCACTTCTAGATAGTATCAGCTCTGGCATCAGGAGGTCTGTTTGCTTGTTTATGTATTTGTGTGCCTTTGCATGTATGAACACACACGTATGCATGCTATGGCATGAGTGTGGAGGTCAGAGGACAACCTCAGGTGTCCATCTTCACCTGCCACTTTCTTCGAAACTTGTTGTTTGCTGCTGTGCATGGCTGCCTAGCTGGCCCGTGAGCTTTTTGGATCCTGGTCTCAGCCTGCTGTCTACCCACAGGAACACTGCAATTATAGATACTTGTGCTAGGTATCCACATGTGTGTGGTTCTGAGAACTCAGGTCCTCACATCGGCTCCACACACACTTACTCACTGAACCATCTGCTTAGCCTCTGGTCATTTTAATCGCATATGAAGATCCTCAGATCATTGCTGAGCCTCTAGGAAAGGCACCTTGACATGTGCTGGAAAGCCTAGACCTGCAGGGGGTAAGAGCATGCCCTTAACCACTGCCTCAGCCACAGGTCCCAGGCAGTCTAAGAGCAGCACTGATGACCCATTGAGTGCTTAGCTAAGTGGAAACTCCAACCACACATGCTTTGAAGGCTGTTTACCAGGCCAGGGAATTTGATGGGAGAGCTTTTTCCCCCGAAAATCTGCAGCGACACTGTGAAACTTCTTGAAAGATAAGCTGGGCTGAGAGCAGCAATGACCTTTAAAGGCTGAATAAAGTCCACGGGAACTGTGAAAGATTCTCAAAGATGGAAAAGAAATGTAACAGTAGTTTGAGGGTTTGTCAAGTTAGATCAATAATTCTGATAAGCTTTCAGTGGGCTTTTCTTTCTTTCTCCCCAGAGATAAACTGCAAAAATGGCAGATGTGCATTCCCCTTCAGGGAATAAAAGCAAGTCATATTCAAGTAATGTTAAATTAATGTTCCCTCACCAAGTTTATTGAGGGCCTATTATTCTCTAGATAGAGCTCTGGGAGCAGAGGAAGATGTATATAGAATAAAAGTCTCTGGGGAGTTTCAACCATGGAAGGAGAGACTCATGTACACAAATCACTGCAACACCTGTGAAAAACAGGCAGACTGCCCTGGAGGTTTGGAGCAATGCCTGCTGGGAAGCTTGTCTGGGGAAAGAATTCGGAATCAGGAGTTGAGGCTTCTGGAGCTGCCGTTTGCCTGTGGGTATGAGGGAGTGCTCCAGGAGAGAAAGCGACGGTGTTGCTGTTGGAGACGCAGGGCCCAGGAGTGACTAAATCCACACTGTCCGTCATCTGAACCTTCCCTTTGCATCACCAACAGAGGATGAAGAACAAAACTAGGAGAAAAACTATGTTGTTACAAGCAATGAGTGTTCCACTTTAACACAGAGGTGCCTGTCACGGGGTGAGGGGAGCAGGTCATGCGGGTTCAAAGCAGAAACAGCACTTGTTACTGGGCCTGCCCAGCAGTCCTCACTGCCTCTGATTGGCAATGGACACTTAGTTTATTTGTGGGGAAAGAGAGGCTGGCCGCTCTTAAGTTGACTCTTGGTCCCAATTATCACGGGACTATGTGGAAGTGGGAGGACGGGGGAGATAATACATCTATCCTGCCCGGAGGAGCCAGGGCTTGACAAGGTCTACTCTTAGAGAGAGAAATTGTGGGTATGTGATCAGTGGTCACATATCTTATGAATGCAGTGTAGGATCCACTTCTCATGTTGGTGGGTTAAACTGACAACTCCTCCATTTCCTACCTAGAAGGAGCAGAGTGTAATGTCCATGACTTCAAAGAAAGATATCCCAACCTATGTGATGTATGGTGCATCCTGGATATCTGAAAGAGTAGGTGGTGTCTATAGACGTGACAGTGCCCATGATCAGCAGGGCAGGAAAGGCCTCAGCAGCCATGGGTGATCCATCTGCAAGTTGAGGTAGAAGACAGTTCTCCTGCTTATCACATGTTTCACAGAGTCCACGGATCCTGCAAACATGTCTTTTCATTTGCATTTCATGCATACTGTTTCTAGTTTGACTTTCTGTCATAATCAAACTACCATGACCAAAAGCAATCTGGGGAGGAAAGGGTGCACTTGGCTCACAGGCTACAGTCCTCCAAGGAGAGAAGCCAAGACAGAAACTTATGTCAGGAACCTGAAGCAGAAAGCATGGAGGACAGGAGGAAGTCAGCTTACTGGGTTTCTTGGTTCCCCCCCTTTTTTTTTTTTTTTTTTGGTCTTTTTGAGACAGGGTCTCCCTGTAGCCCCAGCTGTCCTGGAACTCACTCTGTAGACCAGGCTGGCCTTGAACTCACAAAGATCCGCCTGCCTCTGCCTCCCAAGTGCTAGGATTAAAGGCGTGCACCACCACACCCAGCTCTTGGTTCCCTTTTTTATACAGCCCCTGCCCACCTGCCTACAGATGGCACTGTCCACAGTGGGCTTGGCTCTCCTATATCAAGGAGCAATCACGGAAATGTCTCCACAGACATGCCCGCAGGCCAGTCTGACGGAAGCAGTTCCTCAACTGAGGTTTTCTCTTTCCAGGTGACACTTGATTGTGTCAGGGCTATAATCAAACCTGACCAGCATATATGTGAGTGGGTCCTTCTCTGGGTAAGAGTGCCACAGATCAGGGAATCTAAGGGGTTTGTCCAATGCACCCAGCTTATACATGGTGGCAATAGGCCCTCACTTCACCCTCCCCTTTCTCTAATACCCAGTTTTCTACATTGCCCCAGAATTGTGAGACTAAACTTTATTCAATCTTAGGGGCAAAAATACAAAGTACAAATACATGTACACACACACACACACACACACACACACAATCAATCTAATGATAACAGAGATTTCATAGAACTCATTTAACCTCTTGAGTCTTTCTTCATTTATGCCTATCGTCTCTAATTCATTACTAGTCCTGGAATTTTTAGTAATCAAATAATCTGTATTGTGGTGTACAGAATTCTGTCATGTGTTTGCAGGCTCTGCCACCACGGTCTCATGGTTATAGAGAGCAGAGTTCTCTCTTCCCATGTTCGTTTACTAGATGGTCTTACTGTCTAGATCCTTTGCAGATGCTACTAGATAACCACAGTGTTGAGCTCTGTCACACTCCTTATCAGATATTTGAAAGGATTGTGCCTTCCAGCTTTAATGTACCTACCAACTGGGACATGTGCCACAACCTATGGTGTGGACAAAGCTATCAGATTGACAGGACAGAGATCAGTATGCAACACAGAGAGGTTAGACCCAGGAGCAATGTTTGTGTGGTGGCCTCCTACATGGAAGATGGAAGGCGATCCTCCTGCATGGAAGATGGAAGGCGATCCTCCTGCATGGAAGATGGAGGGCGATCCTCCTGCATGGAAGATGGAGGGCGATCCTCCTGCATGGAAGATGGAGGGTGATCCTCCTACATAGAAGATGGAGGGCAATCCCAATACTTCACTCCACTGACTATCACTTATTGTATGGTATAGTGATGAAGTTGTTTTATTCTTTTTCCAACACATACTCTATCAGCAAGCCTTAAAATTTGAAGAAATTGTAAATTATGGAGGTACAGACACTGGCGAAGGTATGAAATGGCTGCCAGATCTTTCTTCAAATTTAAATTGCTTTGACACAGTAGCAGCTGTGAAAAAGGTGAGCTTGGTGTTTGTCAGAGCACAAGTGCACTGCAAGATTTCTGAGAGGATTTTATGTGTGGTGTGCCATGGGCTGACTGGCAGCTGCGAAGCGGTCACCAGTACACCTGACTTCAGGGGAGATTATTGAAACTCTGTTATTTGAAATGGAAGGTTTCTCTCTGTTCTTGCTCCTGATGCAGAGTCTGCTGACCAACACCGTGATATGTCCATGTATCCTCTGCCCCAGGGTAAGGCTTCCTAATGAAAATATGAACAGTTCCCAGAATGGAACCTTATTGTTTGCTTTCTTCTTCCTCACTTGCTTTCTATGTTTATTACAATTTTAAATACAAGTTATAAGATATTTTCTGCTCTGTTATATAAACACAGAGGCCACTGTGACCCAGTCTCTGACCTAAAATATTTCATAGTCCAGTTGAGAAACAAAGGATTAAGCTTTCCCCCATCTCTCCCACATGCTGTGGAGGCAGCCCCCTCACCATGTTGTATAATCACACCACAATGCATGGTGGTTATGTCTACCCCCTCCTTGTCCTCCTAACTGCCATGTCTACCACCACTGTGTACAGATCCAAACACTTTAACTGCAAGGATGCATTTGTGATGAGACCTGGTCAATCACAGGTGATCATCCTGGGTTCATACAGTTGACTTTAGAATGTCCACATAGCCCTAGGTATACGAAGTAGGCAACAGCAATTCTGAGGATTTTTGCCGAAACTAACAATAATGAACTACTATTCACCCTTCCACTCCCATACGTAGTAGGTTATAAGGTCATAACTTTACCCAGTAGCACATTAGTTATCTCAAGGATAAACCCATGAGAAAACAGATGCTTTATAGAGAAAATCAGAAAGATATCCCAGGACATCAAATCCCATCTTCCTGCCCTAATATACAAGGATTCTCCTATTTGACAATTTCAAGGTGAGAGTATTTGTGTGTTCAATTTAAAGGGAAATGGGTTCTTATTTGCTTGATTTTTTGACAAAAGGCCTTGTCGTACAGCACAGGCTGGTCTGGAACTCATTATTGAACCCAGACTGGCCTTGAGCTCTCCTTGTCCCTGCCATAGCTTCCAAAGTGCTGGGGTGATGAGTGTGTGTCACCATGCCAGGCTCAGATTGAGTTTTTGTCATTTTAAATAGAACGAGCCCCCACTAATAGTGATAATTAGCAACAAAAGTGAAGATGAAGATTCTGGGGACTGAAATGTGAAGGTGACTTTGTCCAGAAGAGCTAGGAAGTGCTTTTCCACCAGCCCCTACCTTCCCACTGTCCTCAGCCAGAAACTTTGGAAATGTTCTATTGCAAAATAGCAGCCTCTGGTTACAGCTTTCTAGTGGTTGCTTGAGACTTCAGCCTTATGTCCAACAAAAATCAGGACATTTACTACTTGGATATGTTGGACTGTAGGCTCTGTGATTTAGTCTTCAGTTCACTTCTACAACAAGGGGGCAAGTTGATCTGTTGAAAACCCTAGACTCATGACTTCAGCGATATCAAACTATAAATGTCAAGCAATGAAGTGCTCAAGAGAATCGCAAAACCAAGTTTTCTAGCCTCATGGTACAGTTGGTGTGAGCCAAGACAGAGCAGTGAGAAATATGGAGCCAGGTGAGCATTTCCTACAGCCTCAGCAGCCATGCGGAGCACATAGGGTCATCTCTGCCTTATCAGCCTTTCCTGTCTTTCACTGTTCTCTGAGGCAAGAGTCAGGACAGAAGCCATTAATCTGGGGCCAAGGAGGATGGTCAGAATGTCAAGCGCATTGATAAGCCATCAAGAGGGCAGGCTCTTGATTCAAAGATAATGATCAGACATGCTGTACAGCCTCGCTCTGGCAGTCTGCAGAAAATGAAACTGTCAGATGGTGAGCTGGGACTTTAAAGAATATTTATGGATAAGGAAACACTAAACATCATAAAATGTAGTCTGGATTTTGCATTCCCAAAGATGATCTGCGGCTTGTCTAGCACATTAACTGGAGGCTCAGCCAGAGCATAGCACTTCTTACAGCATTGTTCCGAGGAAAGGCCTAAGGTAACAGGTCAGGGAAGCTCACCTCAGCCGGCCTCCTGTGACAATCACATTTGCTTCAACAAGAACTCAGTTTTTTTTTTTTAAAAAACAACCCAGATAGCAGATGAATATATATTCTTATCCCTAGCCCCTGAGGTATTATGTATCTTAACAGGAGAAATATATCCATCTTTTTCTCTTCCTGGAAGATTTATATAGACTAAGGATTTACTTCAATGCTGTTTATTATAGAAATAAGTTATGTTTATCACTGAGACCAAAATTTGCAGCATATTTCTAGTCTCCATTAGATCTCAGAGAGAGGAAAGCATGAAGCAGAATAACCCTGGATTTGGGGATAAAAATTAACATCTAGATATGATTTTGGTAGCAGTAATTTTGTCTACATACAAGGTAGCTGCAATTTAATACATGGGAGTCTTTATGGAATTAATTACAAATAGTTTCTTCTAAATATGGTTATATATACAATTTAAGAGTAGTTTGTTTAGCGTAAACAAGTTTGTTTTCATCTGGTAATTAGAAATCACCTCCTTTGAGTACCAAAGATATGGGTAAATCTAAGACTAGGGCTCTCAAATTTTTCTGTTCTTTTGAGGGTTATTTCCAGGTTATTTTGTACCCTTATTTTAGATTTTTAAACATTTGTTTATTATTTATTTATTTGTGTGTTTGTGTGTGTGTGTGTGTGTGTGTGTGTGTGTGTGTTAAGAGTGTACTCTTGGGGGCTGGAGAGATTGTCTAGCGGTTAAGAGCACCAACTGCTCTTGCAGAGGACCCGGGGTCGATCCCCAGTACCCACATGGCGGCTGAGAGCTGTCTTTAACAGTTCCAGGGGAATCCAATACCCTCTTCTGACCTCCGCGGCATTGCACGACATGGGTGCACAAACCTACATGCAGACAGTACATTCATACACATACAAAAATAAATAAAATTTAAAAAAAGAATAAAAAAAGAGTGTACTCTTGTGGCGATCAGAGGACAACTTCTGGGAATTAGTTCTGTCCTTCCTTGATTCGAGTTCTGGAGATTGAACTCAGGTTGTCAGGCTTGGCCTCCACACACTGAACCATTTTGCTGGCCCTCATTTTGAGATTTTTCTGTTATAACCATTGAGAAGATATTTCTGGTCTCAAGAAATTTTGGTCTTCAGGAATGAATCCCCGAATCATTTTATAGGTAGTTTGCCCTCATAAAAGGAAGACAGAATCAAGGGAGAAGAGAGGAGGCTAGGCAAACAGAGTTCTGATGTTATCTCAACTATCTTGGAATTTTTGGCTTACTCTACCATTGTCTAAATAGTACTTTTTCCTGTAACTCCCTTTTGATGCCTAAATGTGGGGTTTTCCACTTCTAAATGGGAGAGTCCTGAGTATTTATTGTTACTCAGCCTTACTGTTTCCATGTGTCACCATAATCGAACATTTATGTAACATAACACTATTGGAAAAATTTAAACCAAATTGAAAATTCACCGAATACTATCAGATAAGAGGGAATCAGCATGAAAGGAAGAATTTATATTAATAATCTCCAAGCTAAAATATTTATCTTTGAAAATAGGAGCAGCCAATGGATCATCAGACATTTCACTAAATAAACACCATTTAACACTAAATCAAAGGTCAAAGCTCCAGGGTCTGTTTATTAGGACTTCTAATGTATTACTTAATAATGGCATTTCTTTGAAGGGTTAATTACCCTCCTAGTTTTCCTTCTTTTTGAAACCACCATGGCACTCTGAGTACTGTAAGAGTTAATGGAAAAAGTTGGCGAGCCAGTGCAGGTGTAGAACAATGAGCAGGGTTCGCATTGAGTGTCTTCATCACATACTCTACATACAGATTCTCACCTAGATGAACAGCCACTGAGTTGGAAACATTTGTTTCCAATGTATTCTGGTCATTGTTCAGAGTTTAGAACTATCATGTCTGATTAGTACCAGATCCTATTCAAGCCCTTGTGTAATGCTCAGTCCTGAGAGCCATAAGTCATCTCAAAAAGGATGCAAAAAGGGCAGAGAAGAAAGAACTTATGTGCTCAATGCTTGCTTCTCCCTGCATCTCCCCATTTTTTCATTTCATAATAACCAGTGGAGCATAATTATGAAAAACTCAGTTAAGATAAGCTTGTCTTAAAAAATAAACACACTTTCAATTTATACCATGTCTTAGAATTGGTTTTGTAGGGAAGAAATTCTCATAATACTATTAAATTTCCCATTCAACCCTCAGCCAAAGAACAAGGACTGCTGGCAATAATTGCCTTTTTTATGACTCACTGCAATTTAGGGTAAACCCTGCTGTAATTACAGTCTTGCAGAGGAAGTACCTTATGATGGGACTTGAACAGAGCCAAAATATCATTTTGTGCTTTCTGCCTCTTTCCATGAAAGCTTTTTGGGCTTTCATTTCTGACACTTATCTACTGTGTCCATTTAGAGAAATTATCATCTTCCCTTGAAAAGCTAAGTAGGCAAGAGTTTAGGTAGGAGAGCCACAAAAGTGTCCTTCGAGCTGGCTGAGGAAGCTCATTCGACTGTTAACTCTCACCCCTACTTCACTCTGGTTATCTGCCTCATTGATCTCACTTCACAAGCCTGCCTTTTTCTATTCTTCTGTGCACACAGCAAGTAAATGAATTCTTATCCCTGATGTGGAGCAGCTCAAATTCTCAGTAAGGTACCACACTCAACGACATAGCTTTTAAATGCAGTGCCCAATTCTATATTTCATAGAAATAAAGTGGAATTAGCTTCATATATGCCAGGAACCACACTTATGAAGTTCTGACCAGGGAAGAAAGCTTATAGAGCACAATCAGCCTCACCCCTGAGTGAGCAGGAAAAACAGCTTTTGAGATAAGAAGCTTTGGGTTGAAAAGATTCCCCTGAAGATCTTCGAAGTGCTCCCAGTTAAAGAAAAGTCACAGAATACATGTAGTTTTACTATTTCATCACAACAGTTAGTCCTAAAGTGATCGTGAAAACAAAACAGCATAAAAAATGGCTTCCACATTGTAACTGCTACTTACAAATGGGATCTATGAGAAAACAGCACATGTTTTTGGAGCACAGTGTTAAGAGCCACTCTTCCTGACGTTAAATCTTGCTTCAAATCCATCATGAAGTTTGGGATAATAACGAGACTATAAAGTCATTACAATTAGAAGAACGTTGAACATCTAAGAGTGCAGAACATTATTAATAATAACATGAGTCAGTGAAGGAAAGCTAGGAAAAACAAGATGAAATGACCTCATTTTAGATATGTCATCTCTTTCATTTATACGATTATTTTTTCATTTAATTTTGAACATTATTAGAACATATTAAAAGAAGTATTCTAATTGGAATGGGTACTTTTTGTAGCTCTAAAGTTGAACATGAGCAATTCAATATTGCTCAAACTATATAGAATAGCTGTTGTATGCAATTTGAAGTAAATATGCTTGTATTTGAGAAAATTTCTAGGACAGATTTTGATAGATGGGGTAAAAGATTAACAAATGTTCATCTGGGAGAATGATTAACTTCTACCAGTCATGGGCTGAACTCTTAAGGAAGGAGAAAGCTCTCAAGGGAGAGCAAACACCTGAAAGAGGGAGAGAAGGATGGATCTTGGAACAGTGGCAAAACTAATCTGCAAAATCTACATCAGTTCAGATGGGAAGGCATGAGGATGCATGTTGACCTGCACCAGAGAGACACAGAAAAGGAGATCTCCTGTGTGTGTAGGCTTCCATCCCATGTGACCTATGGTTGTGTCTGGACCTTGTAGAACTTATTCTCCTATAGTCATATGCTACTGTAGATCCTTGAAGGCATATGGAAGTGGCTTCAATGGAGAACTGCTTTACAATAAACAGAAGCACTTTTCACATTTATCTAGGTAAATTGGAAATATGTGTTCCTGGCGCTCACCACCCCCCATTGGTGACCCAACAGCAGCATGTGATCCAGGTGCAGGAAATTAGAATAGAAAAAGGAAGAAAGCTAAATGTCATGTAATACTTTTTAGAAGATGAAAAATTGAACTTTACCAAGATAGGACCATTACACACACACACACACACACACACACACACACACACACACACACACCTACCTCATCATCACCACTACCATCATCATCATAATCACCATCACCATCACCATCATCTCTACCACCACACACGTACATACATGAATAATACATAAAGGTTGACAATAATGGATCATTTCACATCTTTCCCCTAAACACTAGTAAATCATATACTGATCATGTCAGTTAGATTTTCATCATTTCTTTGTTGTGCACTAGTTAAAGACAAAGTACTCCTTAGAATGACTATAGCACACATTGAAAGGGCAAAAAAAACTATCCTTTTTTTTTTTTAAGACAGTGTCTTCCTTTAGTCCCAGCTGGCCTGGAACTCAGTTTGTAGACCAGGCTGGCCTTCAACTCACAGAGATCTGCCTGCCTCTGCCTTCCAGAGTGCTGGCATTAAAGAGATGCACCACCATGCCCAGCTGTTTTTATTCTTTTTTTTTTTAAAGTATTTTTTAAATTTTATTTATTTTTGTATGTGTATGAGTGTACTGTCTGCATGTAGGTTTGTGCACCCGTGTCGTGCAATGCCGCGGAGGTCAGAAGAGGGTGTCGGATTCCCCTGGAACTGGAGTTCTCCTGGAATTGGAGTTTCAGACGGTTCTCAGCCGCCATGTGGGTGCTGGGGATCGAACCTGGGTCCTCTGTAAGAGCGGTCGGCGCTCTTAACCGCTAGGCCATCTCTCCAGCCCCAGCTGTTTTTATTCTTTTAATGCCTTTGTGTATCTGGAGTAGTTTATGGGCTCTGATTAGAAAGTATAGTTAAATAATTCCTGTGCTTTTTCTAAATTTTCCATGAGAAATGCTAATGAATTATTAATTGAGCTGGGCCAGCTATCCATGCTTGAAGTAAGTCCAAGAGCCTTAACTACATTATCCTAATCAGGAACCACTAATCCCCCAGAGTCAACTAACAGCATGACTTATGGATGTGCAGAGAAATTAACCTGGCTCTGGAAGATTCCTCAGAATATTCTGCCCTTCCCTTTGTGGAGCCCTCACTCATCAGGACTATAAGCACCCCGATTTTCCAAGAGGATTAATATAGAGGATGTAGTCACTCATCAAGTATCAGCAAGGCTCAGCTTGTAGCATAATTCACAAAAGATGCTACAGTAACTAAAGCATTTGCATTTCTATTTTCAAATTGCTGTTATGATGAATTTTTTCATTAACGCACAGAATATTTTTGTGAATAAGTATGATAATTATTATTCCCACCTCAGGTGGAGGAATTGGTAGGCAAGAGAAACTTCTATTTCTCCCTCTTCTGTGCGTGTGTGTGCGTGTGCATGTGCATGTGCATGTGTGTGCGTGTACCCATGCACATGTGAGTATGTGTATATGAAGCTGAGTCAGTCCTGATCATGTCCATGTGCACATGCATGTGGGTAGGATGAAGCTGAGTCAGTCCTGATCATGTCCATGTGCACATGCATGTGGGCAGGATGAAGGTGAGTCAGTACTGATCATGTCCATGTGCACATGAGTAGGATGAAGGTGAGTCAGTACTGATCATGTCCATGTTCACATACATGTGTACAGGATGAAGCTGAGTCAGTACTGATCATATCCTTGTGCACATGAATGTGGGTAGGATGAAGCTGAGTCAGTACTGACAATGTCCATGTCCACATGCATGTGGGCAGGATGAAGCTGAGTCAATACTGATCATGTCCATGTCCACATGCATGTGGGCAAGATGAACTGAGTCAGTACTGATCATGTCCATGTGCACATGCGTGTGAGCAGGATGAACTGAGTCAGTACTGATCATGTCCATGTGCACATGCATGTGGGCAGGATGAAGCTGAGTCAGTACTGATTATGTCCATGTCCACATACATGTGTCCAGAATGAAGCTGAGTCAGTACTGATCATATCCTTGTGCACATGAATGTGGGTAGGATGAAGCTGAGTCAGTACTGATCATGTCCATGTGCACATACATGTGAGCAGGATGAAGCTGAATCAGTATTGATCATGTTCATGTGCACATGCATGTAGGCAGGATGCTGTTTACCACATCTTTTCATTCTGGGACCTGTGTTGAAGGACGATTTCTTTCTCTGGTACTATAGGCAAGATTTAAGCAGCAACCAGGGAGTCACATACGATTCTTGAAGGGTTAGCTTCATATGACCATGTAACTTCCACCCACCTCTGACAGAAAAACAACAGAAATAATCCGATTTAGAAGGAAAAGTCTTCTTTAGGGGGGACTTGGGGAGAGTCTTCGAAGATGAGGAGTCCAGCATGTATTTAAATAAATGTAACAAAGTTTTACATACACATACAAAGAAAGATCCTGCAAGCAATTTTTTTTTTCTGAAACAGG
This sequence comes from Rhizomys pruinosus, assembly GCA_009823505.1. NCBI lineage: Eukaryota > Metazoa > Chordata > Mammalia > Rodentia > Spalacidae > Rhizomys > Rhizomys pruinosus. The sequence continues at coordinate 1,084,113 of VZQC01011880.1, read as the reverse complement.
GTCTCTCTGTAGCCCCAGCTGGCTTTGAACCCACAATCCATCCTGTCCTCGTCTCACAGACATTCATGTGCCACGGCCTCCTAACTGCTGGGACTGAAGGTCTACACCAGCACTCCAGGACCCCTGCAAGCTTTGGAAAAGCAAATCTTTTATCTATAGTTGATATCTTGAAGCATTCAAGATAAATATCTTTCCATAATAACCATCAATCTCCATCCATTCCTATTCAAGCTCCACTAAGGGAGAACTTCTGGTTTGCTCTAAACTGGTCAGAACAGTCATAGACCTTCATAAAGAAGTTACTGAATTCATGGATAAGTGAATTTTCCTCTGGCCTTTTAGATAAGTCTCTGTCATATATTATTAAATTAGCTTATTTTTCCATATTATGATTTGGATCTTAAATGCCTCCCCAAAGCAGACATGCTAGAGGTGGACTGCAGAGCTTGATAGACATGAGGAAATCTACAGGAGAATACTCTGTTGAAGGAAGTGTCACCTGGGGTGTGCCTGAAGAATCTTTTGGGGCCCAGCTCTTCCCTCCTTCTCCGTTGTCTTCATGCAAGAATGAGATGAGTGGCTGTCATTCGTTCCCAGCATCCAACATGGTGGACTGCCTCACTCCAGGCTGGGAAGGAACTGGGGATTTGCAGAAATGTCTCAAATAGTAAAGCTGTAACATTTACTTGTTTCAAATTCTTTGTTTTCTTTTAATTTTTTTTGAATTTTTGTGCATTTCATTTGTATTTCCTACAAAACACCTTAATGATTGTTACACCCCCTCTCCCACCTACACCCTCCCACAGCCAGCCCCTAGCTGGATTTCATGCATTCTGTCATTTAAGTTAGGGCCTATCAAGTCAAGTCAATGTATACTCAGATGTCCCTCAGTGCAAATTCATTCACTGGGGTCAAATTCTCCATCCAGGAGCTTTGAATCAGTAATGCAAAGCTAACAAACTTATTTTATAAATACAAAATAATTGGTAAGTTTTAACCAGAGTAGACCAATCACATATAAGACCCTCAATAAAAAGTTTAACTGAATAATGAAATGTTTTTTAGATTAAATGCATATTTGAATTTCTTCTTATTTTATTTATTATAATCCAATAAACATATTTGATTAATTTCTACTATTTTATTTTGCTTTGCACCTGGTTAATGGTACTGTAATTCTTTTATATTTATCTTTTTTATCAAAATAATAAATTACTATTTATGTTTACTTTTGCTATTCTACTTTTTTTTTTTTGGTCTTTTCAAGACAGGGTCTCCCTGTAGTCCTGGCTGTCCTGGAATTTGCTGTGTACACCAAGCTGGACTTGAACTCACAAAAATCTGCCTGCCTCTGCCTCCCAAGTGCTAGGATTAAAGGCGTGCACCACCACACCCAGCTCTTTTGCTATTCTAAAATGTGCATTCTGTATTTCTTTTTGCCTGTACTTTAAGATTTCCCACAAAAAATGGTAATAAAATACACGTATATTTATATCTTTTTTGAGGATTTTTTCTTAATCTATACTTTTATTGAGTTTTTGTATATTTCTTCCATTTTCCTCATGTTTAGAACCCCTCCCTATTACTCTGTCATGTAACGGAATATGATTTTTGTAACAACTGTTTATAATGAGTCCTAATCAACTTTACCCTCCAGGTGCTGCAAAGTTTTAATATGAGAGACTTTCTTACCTCCTTTTCATAGAACAAAGAAAAACATGATGGTAATGAAGTCATTCCCTAACTCTAAATTAGAGCTGACTGTTACAGAGGTAATCTCCTATTAAAGAAAGCAGTATAACTGCTTTCTTTAATTGACATAGGAACTGTGAAAGGATAATTCTCTATTCAGAGCCAAATATAATACTAAAGTCTTTATAAGCTGTGTAATTAAGCAAAATATATTAATACAGGAGAGCTGTGATATCAAGTAATGGATTATTCTGCTAAGGAGATGTTGGCTAGGGGGTTCAAGCCCCCAAAAGGTAAAGGCTTTTTGCCTGTAAACTGGGATACCTGCAAGAAGAGAGGTGGTAAGGCCCTGCTGTCAAAGACCTGGAATAGGAAAGATGTATTGAGACCACACATGCAAGTGTACAGTTGGTCTCTGGAATGCCAGAGAGTGTTACCAAAGGCCCTTAAATCAATAAAGCAAACATTGGTCTCCTTGAGTCAAGCAAGACTTCTCCATCATTATCAGCTACACCTCACCTGCCTGGAAATACTGTGCAGCAGTGGCAGCCATATTTCTGTATATCCCAAATCTAATTGGCTAGTAGCTCTCCCCTTGGGGGAATAATTCATGACTGATACCACAAGCTTATGTCCTCTAGTGATTAGGAGATGTTATAAGCCACAGTATGACCTTGTCATCTTTTACACGGATTAGCATACCATCCAAACATCTGTGTCTATACCAAAGTAACCTACCATAATAATTAGTACTGTATAAATGCCTGTATATATAATTGCTTGTTCTTCATTAGTAGGATTAAAAGGTTATTTCTGGATAAACTGTCAACCCATGAAATGAAACAGCCTGAACTGATCAGAGTCCCAAATGACATCTCCAGAGAAAGTGGACTGTTTTGCTTCTCACCCACTTGTGCCCCTTTTCTAAAGCCTAGGGAATAATCTGCAGAAGAGGGGGCATAGTAGAATGTAAGGGCTGCGATTGGGGTGAATTATGAAACTACTGCAATATAGACTAGATGCTTATTTGATCAACATGATTGTACATACAAGCCCCTCCAGCTGGACAATGGGGGCCTTGGACTGTATAAGTTTGGGCATAGCTGCTTGCAAATTGGTTTTACATGAAGGATGCTTGTATTCATTACTTATTACTTATTATTAAAAAATCAAATAAAAAAGGAATATGATTTTTTTAAAGGTTCTGATTGTGAATTTTCTATCGGCTTCCAGCAGCCCTTGCTATTGTCTCTGAAAGGACTGAGGGTGTGGCTTCCAGCACCTTTCTCCAGTGGCTCAGGCCTTCTTCCTGGGGTCAGGTTCCTTCCCTAGGAGTTGTACTCTGCAGCTCTTTCAGTGAGGATTCTTGATGACAGGGTTTGTTCATTTACAGTGTCTGCACTTTGCCTTCACACTGAGATGTCATATTTCTGGCAGTGAAACCTTACATAGCAGTTATTTTCCCTCCACCTTTGAAGAGATTTGCTCTCTGGATCCCGCAGAGGAACCTTGGGCTGAAGTGCTGTCCTGTTTTGGCAATCTGACATTTCTCTCAGGTTGCTTTAAGACTTTTATCTTTATCTTTGAAGTACAGCAGTTTAACTACAAAGCCTCAAGTTTGGGTTTCCTTTCTGCAATCTGGCTCCCTAACCCTGATGATTTGGGAACTGCATCACTGATTCTTTCTGAAGAACAACTTCTCCCTCTGCACTTTGTGTTTTCTGAAGCAACCGGATGTGGCTAGACTGTCTCCCGCTACTTTTCCTTTTGCTCCCTCCTTTCATCTCTCTGTTCTGCGTGTTTGGTGAGTTCCTTCCCTCAAATACATTAATTCCTCCAGCTGTTTAAGTCAGTATTCCTTATGTGGTCTAAACTATTTTTAACTTAAATGATCACATTTCCTTTTGCAGATATCACATGTAGTCTTTTTAAGAGATGTCTGAAATGCTGTCCATGGCACATTCTTCCTTTCTCAAGCTTTCCATTTTCATTCACTATATTACGTATGCAAGAATTCCAAATCTGCCACTCTGGGGAGTACTTTTGCACGTTTCCTGCTGACTCTCCCTCATGGTGAAGGACGTCCAAGTTCTGTGGTTCTGAATTATGAGCTCATCTTCTGAGAGGCTTTATTGCCAAGAATCTTTGGTGGTCTGGATTGCAGACACCTATTTGCAGAGGGTCCTGCACTCATTTCTGTGAGTACACAGGTCTGCAGTCAACCTAGGATGCATTTCCTTAATCCAGCTTTTTCTTCCAGACTGTAAATTAGATGATGAAAGAAAATCAGGGCCTTGGGACCCCGTCTCTACTTGCCATAGGTCTTCTTAAATTTTCATTTGCTAGGAAACACAATATATTTCTCTAGAAGTCCTTGGAGCACCATGGATTTAGTCAAAGTCTCAGTTCTTCTTCCTTAATCCCCATTGAAATTTTCTCACTATGTCATCAGTTAGGCACAGCAGACTCCAGTTACATTTCCAGGTTCCCTGATCGCTTTGGCCTCACTCTGGTGGTCTGAGCCAGTGCTCCACTACGTGTCCTTATTTCTCTGATGCTGTCAAGGCCAGTTCTGATCAGCATCTCCTGGAGGTCACTGTCTTCAGTCACTTAGACTCCTGTCCACATGCCATCCACACAGCTAAGGGTGCCTCATGCACTATGGATAATTAATCAATATGCAAAAAATGTTTTTGTTCACCATTTTTATGTATATTCTATGGTCTAGAAGGAGGAGAGAAGAAGCAAGTGGCTGTTACCCATTACCTTGGTTTCATCCTTTAACAGCTGTGAAGCAAGAGTGTTTAATTTCGATCTTTCCTTCCTCCTGCTCCTCTTCTGTCTTGACGTGACAGAGTTTCACGCAGACATGGGTAAATCAAGCTGGCTCTAGATGGCAGAAAGAGCCTTGGCCATTCGCATGCTTTAATCTGCCATCAAGTGTCTGTGTTCTCTTTCTCAGGTGATGAAATTTTAGATATACAAGAGATCTCAGCCACTCCAAGGGGAAGAGCACACCTAAAGCAGGGGCAGGCAGTCTAGTGAGTACTCTCTCTCTCTTTGACATTTATTTGTAGGTCATCTCTTGTGAGACAGGCAGTTTGCTAAATGCTACAACTATCAAGATACATAGGATAGACACACTTAGCCCTTGAAGAGGTCTCAGCTAGTGGAGACAGAACATAGATGCATGGCTTCGGACAAGCAATGACTGGGAGAAAGAAGGTATTTCCTAAAATATGCAAAAGTTTCTAAAAGGGATGACACCTTAAGTAAATCCCCCAAATTACTGGGAGTCAGTCCAGCCTTTTAATATATACTTATGTGTTATTAACTATACATTGAAGACAATGGGTAGGCCTTTGAGTGCCACAAGGACAGAGTCATGACCCACCTTATTAGGTTTTTGCATGATTGACAGTGGAAGAAAAACAAGGAAAAGTATGTCTGGGTAGCTCTCTCTTCCAAGTAATCTCTCCTTTTACTGTTCTTTCATCCTTTCCTGTTTCTTCTTAAGATGACAACATATTCTTTTCTCTTACCAAAGTCAAGTTGGATGAAGAAGCCATCCCATGTGGCTGGCTTCTATGACCCATTGGGCTGGGTTGTGAGAACAGCCAGTATCTGGGTCCTTTCCAGATACTGTTTACTAAGCTGGGCTCATCATTGTTCTCTCTGAAACTTTGATTCTTTAAGCCACAAATGCAAACATTCTCATTGACTTATTGGAATCTTTGGCTTGTTTCTGTCTTTGAAGAATATAGGGAGATTACAGGAATCAGAGGCTCAGCAATGTTAATCTGTTATAGCCATTGACAGATATAGATGGTTCTGCAATTGCTATTGTGGAGAGCTCCACTAAAGGGACCATAAGAGACTGCAGCTAGAGGGAACCTATGCTGTGTCCATGACGATTAATGAATGAAAAGCCAACAGGATGCATTTTCCTTTCAGTAAGTCCTATATTTTGCCTGGATTCAGCTTCCCTCAAAAACTGTTCAATAAAGCAAATTACAAACTTAAATGCAAAACTATAAAACTAAAAAAAAAAAAAAAACCATAGGAGAGGCTGGGAGGATGGCTCAGTGTCTAAAGGGCTTTGGGGAAGCCCAGTGAACTGAATTTGGGTCCTCAGAACTTGCTTAAAAGCCAGGCATGGCCACACATGCCTACAGCCACAGCACTGGAAGGGAGACGGGGCGGGGGGGGATCATGCTGACTCACTGGACAGCTAGTTTTGCTCAAACAGTGAGCTCCAGGCTCGGTGGGAGACAATGACTAAGGAAAGAGGATGGAGAGTGATAGAGTGATGGAGGGAGAGGAGGGGAGAGAGATGGAGGGAGAGGGTGTTGATCTTCTGACACCACAGCTACATGAACAATTGAGTTTGCCTGAATTTACATACATATATGTGGATATACTACACACACACACACACACACACTCAAAGAACAACAGCAACATACAAACAAAAAATATAGGAGATAATATTTAGTGCCAATATATTGACAAGGAAATTTTGGACTTGACACAAAAACCAGGATTTATTAAAGGATTCATTTATTAATCATGCTTTATCTGAATTAAGAGTTTTTACTGTGCATAATTCTATTAATAGAAGAAAAAATAGACTAGGAGAAAATATTTCCACATATGTTCAACAAAATGTTCAGAATGTGAAAAAAACACATAAAAACCAACCAAACAACAAAATCTCTTACAATTCAACTCTTTAAAAATTCAATAAACCCAATTAGAAAAATGGAGAAAAGACATGAGCATTGAGGAGGATGAACAGACAGCAGATATGTAAAGACAGATAGCATCATTTGCCCCCGGAGAGTTCAAAGTGGATCACAGTCTTCTTGTACCAGTGCTCACCCCTCAGAATAGACAAGGTCAAAACTAGTGACAACATCAAGGGCAGAAGCCAGAGAGGAAGATGCAGCTCCATGCCAGCTAACACCACAGGAAACGTTTGGTAGTTAATTTCTCTTAAAAATTCAACTGATTTATAGACAACCCAGAATTTGCAGTACTGAATATCTTCCCTAGGGGAATACCGACTTATCTTCATTAAAAAACCTGCATGTGAGCTCTGGAGAGATGGGTCAATGGTTTGGAGCACTGACTGCTCTTACAGAGGACCTGGGTTCAACTCCCAGCACCCACATAGTGACTAACAGCCATCTATAACCCCAGTTCCAGTGGAGTCTATGCCTTCTTCTGGCCCACAGGTATTTCACACACAGGTGTAATTACATATATGTAGGCAAACTATTCATACAATTAAAATAAAAATAAATTAAGTTTTAAATCTACACTGAATGTTTTATCAACCTTATTCATACTGTCCCTAAACTGGAAACAACCCTGGTGTCCATCAGTGACTGAAGAGCTGAACAAACACTGATGGAATACTAGATACTCAGCAACAGGAAGAAGCACAGAGTGAGCATACTTGATGCATTGGAAACCGATCTTCTGATGCTCCTGTCTCTACCTCTTCAGTGCAGCCTACCATATCACTCCCTCCCAGGCTCACATACCATGGCCAAAGTGGGGGCAGGAAGAAAGAAAGAGATGGAGGGTGGGGGATGGGGAAGCAACAAGTGAGATTCCTGACATGACCCCAGCATTGCACTCATGAATTCCCTGCAGATGTGACCATTTACACAAGACCTGAACCAGAGTGGGTCCCTCAACAATTCCATCATGATGTAAGGGAGGGTCAAGAGGCTGCGCCCCTCACTCAGGGGCTGTTAATGGTTGCTAGAGCAGAAGTTTCATTTTCTTCAGCAGTATTCTGTTGCTCCAGTAAATGTTCTGCTATCAGCACTCAGGCAAGCAGCTCTAATTAAACTCAGTGGGCCACAAACACACACAAAGGAAGACATCTAAGAATGGGGGGCTTACTTAGATGGGATCCAGTGGTAGAAGGAGGGGGATGGGGGAAGGGAGTGTGGGCGCCTATGTGAAAATGGCTAAAACCCATACATGTAGGAAATGATCATACCTGTAGGAAAGCATCATACATGTAGGAAACCGTCATACATGTAGAAAACCATCATACCCATAGGAAAACATCATACCTGTAGGAAACCATCATACATGTAGGAAACCATCATACATGTAGGAAACCATGATATGTGTAGTAAGCCATGATATGTGTAAGAAACCATCATATGTGTAGGAAACCATCATACCTGTAGGAAACCATCATACCTGTAGGAAACCATCATACATGTAGGAAACCATTATACATGTAGGAAACCATCACACCTGTAGAAAACCATCATGCATGTAGGAAACCATCATACTCATAGGAAACCATCACACCTGTAGAAAACCATCATACATGTAGAAAACCATTATACCTATAGGAAACCATTATACATGTAGGAAACCATTATTCCAGTAGGAAACCATCATACATGTAGGAAAACATCATGCAATTAAAAAAAATTTAAGCCTATCTCAAAGAGTCTGCAGAATGTGTGATTCCATTTTCAAAATATTTTCTTAATGGCTACATAAGTCTGTGAAACAGATTCAGGGATTCCAGGGTGCGTGCTATAGGGGGAAAATCGAACTGCAGTTACCAAGAGCAGACAGGAGTATTCTGAGAACAGAACCATTCCTTCTCTCCACAGTGCAGATGGATCCAAGAACCCACACAGGTGATGAATTGTGTAGAATTAAACACACACACACACACACACACACACACACACACACACATAGAAATAAAATTAAGTCTATCCGAATAAGGTCAGTGGACTATGTCAGTATCAATATTTTTGTCTGTAATACAACATTCTAGTTCTGTAAGATATCATCATTGAAGAAAATCAGGTATAGGATACAGGGGAATCTGCATGTGAATCTACAATTATAGATATGAATCAGTAATTAGGTAAAAAATTTAAAGTTTAATTAAAACAATCTTTGTGGAAAAGGCAGCTGAAGTCAGCATGTGTCCTGAGCTGACATTTCGAGCTCAACTCTGAGGACGTCCCCATCACCCTGTGCTGGCTGCATCTGCCTCCACCTGCTCCTGGGAAATCCTGGGCACTGACATGTTTTGCCAGAGGCAGAGATGCCAACCCTGAAGCTGAGCCTACTGCAGGCCTGTTTTCCTGAAGCCAGGATTCTGTCCAAACACTTCAGTGCTCACAGGCAACTCCAGGCCACTGTGCCTGCAGGAGCTTCCTTCAGAGTAGTGCAGAAACACAGGAAATGGGTCAGAAATGTCTGCTGTGTATCTTGATCACCCATGGTCTTCAATCACCGTAGCAAGAAAAATCCCTTCCACTTCTCCACAAGGGCCATCCTTCCTGCTCTCTTTGTAGGCAGTGTTGTTTTGTGTACATAGCCTAAGCTTGCAGTTAGCTGTTTGGGGATCCAGTTCCTAAGAGAAGCAACGGTATTAATGAGCCCAGCTTTGGGGGGGGGGAAGAGCTAATTCAGATTTTGCATCTACAGCATGGGTATGAATATGTAAAAGAAGCCCTCTGAGCTTTCATCCGCAGTCTATGAGGCACTGTGATTTCAACAGATGGTTAAGAAAGTAAAGTAAGATAATGACTGTGTCTTGTCAGTTCAGACTCCCATAATAAAATACTGTAAGCTTAACCACAGGCTTACTGCTAAAGCTAAAGCTCAGCTAAAGCTAAGTCCAAGCTCAACGCACCGGCTGCCTTACCTCCTGGTCAGGGCACTCTCGGTTTGCTGACAATGTCTTCTCTCTCCTTTTTCTTCCTTCTTTCCTTTTATATTTTGATATAAATAAAATGTAACATATATAAAATATAAAACCTATTATATATAGGCCTGGAACTTGCTACACAGCCCTGGTTGGCCTATAACTCATGAACTACCTCAGCCTCCTGAGGCTGGGGTGACACATATGCACCACCACTCCTGGCCTCTGTCATTCTCTTCCTGTAGAGTGACCAATCTTCCTGGACCCATACCCTAAAAACCACATTTGACCCTAATCATCTCTTGTAAGTCCTACTCCCCAGTGCATTCACTGGGTGGGCTAGAGCTTTGAGGTAGGACTTTGAGGAGATGCAGTTCAGTCCATGGAGATAATTGCCTGGAATATAGCACACATTCAGAATATGCAGGTGCTTATCATTTGATTATTTTTGTTAATACTCTGACAGTAAATCACAGAATTAGGTGAATTATGCTTGCTGAAGGAAAATAGGAAAATTCCACATAATAATAAAATGTTATCTTTCAAATACAGGTTGGAGAATAAAAAAGCCTTGCTTTCAGGAAGATTCTGGAAGGAAGAAACTGAAGCTGGATCGTGAGCCCAGGGAGATGTCTTCTCACCTGCCCATACTGCCTCTCCTCCCCTTAGGATATTAAATATGGCCACTTCTCATGGTTCCCATGGAGCTGCTTGCTCCATCTTGAGAATGAACCCAAATTCCCTCACTTGCAGTTTGAATTCCAAATTTGCAATCCAGGAAGCAAGCCTCTGTGCCTAGTCCAAGGTCCACATGTGGTTTAAGTCCAGTATCTAGAGTATGCAGCCTTCATGAACCCAGGTGTGCACTATTGTGGGAAAAGCAGTCTCCGGACAGTGATCGTATTAAACAGGATCATCTTAATGTATTCACTATAGTCAGGCTGCATGAGCCTGGGCATGAATGAGGTCTTGATACTAGTCACAGGGTGTATTGACCTAGTCCTGACTGCAGCCATGGTGCAGGGCCAGAATACTTCCAGCTGATCCCATTAGAGATGTGCTCAGGTACAAACCCTCTCTCCTCTGAGCCTCTCCTTTTCTCTTGCTATGTGTTTTGTGGGCAACATTTTTCTTTTTAAATCCAGGCTTTAAAGACTCTACAAGTTACCCAGGGCCAATGGTTTCAAGGAGAAGGTGGGAGGGAAGCTGTCAACCAATCCTTCCCCTTTGCTGGACAGGTTTGAATGGGTCCAGGCAGTTCCTGTGCTTCAGGGAGGCCACGGCTACCTCAAAGAATTCCCAACTACCCCGAGAGTACTGAGGGCCAGTTTCCTAGGTAACTGGACGATGGTTGCTCCATATCCTTCTGTGTCTTTTATGTCTCAGTTCTTCCACATCAGGGCATCTCTAACCAAGCTGAGTCAGTAGTTCAGGCTGGCTGGGATGCTGTCCAGGACTGTTTCTCTCTCACTGCTCTTATACCTAGGCTGTAAGCTGCACGCTTGGCCTGGCATGATGACTTCCTCTATCAGTAGGAGGTAAAATCCTATGTAGAGTGCTGGTGAGTTGTCTCCTTTGTAGGAGGAAATGGAGGAGTGAGTAAGGGGTAGAGCCTGGAGAGTGCCCGTTCTGTGCTGGGATTTTTGGCAGCTTCTATGAGTCCATGCTTGAAACATTCATGTCATGTCAGAATATAGCACTGCACAGAACTCTTTGCCAGCCCCTGGCTCTTACATTCATTCTACTTCTTCTTCTGGAAAGTTCCCTGAGCCTTGGTGGTGATGGGCTTAATGCAGACATCCCTTTGAGGACTGTGCACTCAGCACCTTACTCTCCATGCTTTACCCAGTTATGAGTCAATCCACTGACTCCCACATCAAAAATCAGCTTTTCTGACCAAGCTTGAGAGCAGCCTAGATCTATAGATATAAATATTTCTGAGGCAATTTAACACCATGATCATTTAGTAAAATAGTCAATGGCAAGTTTTACCCTAGCGTCGATCGCCTCCTGAGCTGTGGCTTTTTGAACAGGATTATAGTACCAGGCTTGAAGTGCTGTCCTATGGAGCAGGACTCCAATCCAATCAGAATGTAGTTAGCTACTATCAACAGTCTCAAGACTATTGCCCTGGGGGGCATATCTTCCTGGAAGGTCACTGTTGTAGCACACAAAATCCACAGCTAGGTAAGACCATCGAGGTCTTCTCTCCCCTACATAGTTCATTCCAGCACCATAAAAAGCTAGCCATCAAGGAGTAAGTTTTGGTTGTGATCGGTTGTGATTTAAGTGTTCTGGGCAGTTACTTTCTTTGTGTCATTGTCCAGAGAGAATCAAGTGAGAGTTCTGGAGATGTGGAGAGGGGATATTATCTGAATCCTCAAATCTTAGTTGCTTGACCTTTACAGTGGGGAGAACTTGGGTCTCCTAAAGTGATTGTGTGTAGGGATCAGAGATCTCCCAAGACCCCCTGAAGCACAGGTACCAGAGCACAGGCTAAAGAGAACTCCCCCGACTGCCCCCAACTGGGATTATGAAGGTATCTGAAGGAGGCAAGCAAAGAAAGCCTTCAACATAATGAAGAGGCATTTGGGAATCTCATTGGAATACAGGCAAGGAGAAGCCCATATGCCAGGAACGCCAAGAAGAGACAATATGGGAAAGGTGCTGGATAATCCCACACCAAGCTCTACCAACCCTGTGGAAGATTACTACAGAGGGATCCCCCTGGGGATGGCCCAGGACACAGATATCAGAAGCACAATCATGAACATACTTAAAGAAATGCAAGTTTATAAAGAGCAAATCAAAGAATTAAGAAAAGAGAATGAAGAACTCAAGAAGGAAGTGGAAACACTGAAAAGATCCCATGTTGAAAAAGATAAGGAAACCAACCAGTGAAGCAAAGAGCTACAGGAGGGGATTGAGAAGCTCCAAAAGGAAGTGGAAATACTAAAGAAATCCAAAGAGGCAATGAAAAAGGAAATCAAACACTCATCCAATCAAGATGAAAGGAATGGAAAAAGCCTCAGAAGCAGAATGGAGGAAGCAGAGCAAAGAATATCAGACCTGGTAGATAACACAGAACAACTAAAAACCTCAAGGAAAGATTATGAAAAATTTAAAAATACACAAAAGTGGAACACTAGGAACTGTAGGACACTATGAAAAAATCAAACCTCTGCATCATAAGAATAGAGGAAGGAGAAGAATCCCAAGAGAATGGTATTGATCAGACCTTCAACAGAATAATAGATGAAAATTTCCCCAAACTAAAAAAAGACAAACCAATAGAAATACAAGAAGCACAGAGAACTCCAAACAGACAATATCAGAAAAGAAACTCTCCACACCACATCATAGTTAAAATGCTAGACACCCCAAACAAAGACAAAATCCTTAAAGCCACAAGAGAAAAACAACAAGTGACCTATAAGGGGAAACCTATCAGAATTACAACTGACTTCTCAATGCAAACTATGAAAGCAAGAAGAACCTGGAGCAAAGCATTCCCAGTGTTAAAGGACAATAGATGCCAACCCAGGTTACTATACCCAGCAAAAATGTCAATTATAGTTGAAGGAGAGAGAAAAACCTTCCATGACATAAACAACTTGAAAGAATACATGTCCAGAAAACCAACCCTTCAGAGAATACTTGAAGCAATTCAAAGAACAGAAGAAAGGAGCAACCAACCCCAGGCACCTAGAAAGAGAAATCAATAAAAGCATAACTGCAGAAGTAGAAACCTAAACCAAAACCGCAAATGGATAATAAGGCAAAAGGAAGCAACACAAACCTATCAGTCATAACCTTAAATATTAATGGACTAAATTCCCCAATCAAAAGACATAGACTGGGAGACTGGATTAGGAAACAGAATCCATCGATATGCTGTCTACAAGAAACACATCTTACCTTCAAGGACAGGCACCACCTTAAAGTGAAGGGATGGAAAAAAATATTCCAAGCAAATGGTACCAAAAAGAAAGCAGGTGTTGCTATTTTAATATCGGATAAAATAGACTTCAAAGTAAAAGAAATCAGAAGAGACAAAGAAGGCCATTACATTTTCATCAAAGGAACAATCCACCAAGAAGATTTCACAATTATGAATATATATGCCCCAAATTCTGGTGCACCAAACTTTATAAAGACAATTCTCCAGGACCACAAGTCACAGACTAACCCCAGCACACTCATAGTGGGAGATTTCAATACCCCACTGAGTCCTTTGGATAGGTCAACAGGACAAAAAATAAACAGAGAGACATCTGAACTGAACGATATGATACACCAAATGGACCTCATAGACCTCTACCGAACATTCCATCCTAATACCAGAGAATACACTTTCTACTCAGCACCCCACGGAACATTCTCCAAAATCGACCACATCCTGGGACACAGAAGAAACCTCTACAAATACAAAAAGATTGAAATAATTTCATGCATCCTGTCAGACCACAGTGCAATGAAGCTCAACATCAACACCAGGACAAGCCCTCCTGCCTACAAGAACACATGGAGACTAAACAACACACTCTTGAATAATGAATGGGTCAAGGAAGAGATAAAGAAAGAAATAAAAACATTCCTGGAACTGAATGACAATGACAATACAACACAACAAAACTTATGGGATACCTTAAAAGCAGTCCTAAGAGGGAAATTTATAGCCCTGGGTGCCTACATTAGAAAAACAGAAAGAGCACAAGTGAATGATCTAACACTACAGCTAAAAGCACTTGAGAGGCAACAACAGATGAACCCTAAACGCAACAGACAGGAAGAAATAACAAAAATCAGAGCAGAAATCAATGAAATAGAAACAAAGAAAACAATACAAAAAATCAATGAAGCCAAAAGTTGGTTCTTTGAAAGAATAAACAAGATAGACAGACCTCTAGCCCAGTTAACAAAAAGAAAGAAGGAACAACTCCAAATCAATACAATCTGTGATGAAAAGGGAAATATCACAACGGACAAGGAAAAGATCAAGAAAATTATATGGGAATATTACAAGAACCTATATTCTACCAAGTTTGAAAATCTAGAAGAAATGGATGAATATCTGAAATCTTGGGAATCACCAAAGCTTGGCCAAGAGGAGACCAGCAGCTTAAACAGACCCATAACATATGAAGAAATAGAGGATGTAGTAAGAAGCCTCCCAACTAAAAAAAGCCCAGGCCCAGACGGTTTCACAGCAGAATTCTATAAAACATTTCAAAAAGACCTACAACCATTATTTCTGAAACTGTTTAGAAGTATACAATCAGAGGGAACTCTCCCAAATTCCTTCTATGAAGCCAACATCACTCTATTACCAAAACCAGGCAAAGATACAACCAAAAAGGAGAATTATAGACCCATCTCCCTCATGAACACAGATGCCAAAATTCTAAACAGAATACTGGCAAATCGCATACAGACCCACATCAAGAAGATCATCCATCATGACCAAGTTGGATTCATACCAGAGATGCAGGGATGGTTCAACATACGAAAATCAATAAACATCATCAAACACATAAACGGAATCAAAGACAAAAACCACACCATCATCTCAATTGATGCTGAAAAAGCCTTTGACAAAATCCAGCATCCCTTCATGCTTAAAGTCCTAGAAGGAATTGGATTGGAGGGATCATTCCTCAATGTAATCAAAGCCATATACAGGAAACCCACAGCCAATATCATCCTAAATGGGGAAATGACAGAAACATTCCCTTTAAAGGTAGGAACTCGGCAAGGCTGCCCCCTATCACCACTCCTCTTCAATATAGTGCTTGAAACACTTGCTAGAGCAATAAGGCAAGAAAAGGATATTAAAGGAGTACTAATTGGAAAAGAGGAAGTCAAACTATCCCTATTTGCTGATGATATGATTGTTTACCTAAGGGATGCTAAAAACTCCACCAGAAAACTCCTAGAAATGATTAACAGCTTCAGCAAAGTGGCAGGATACAAAATTAATCTAAAAAAAATCAGTGGCCTTTCTTTACACCAAGAACAAGCAACTGGAGAAGGAATTCAAGGAGACCTTCCCACTCACAATAGCTTGAAAAACAATAAAATCCCTAGGAACAAACCTAACCAAAGAAACCAAAGATCTCTACAACAAAAATTTTAAACCCTTAAAGAAAGAAATTGAAGAAGACATAAGAAGACGGGAAAACCTCCCATGCTCATGGATTGGGAAAACTAACATTGTAAAAATGTCCATTTTACCCAAACTCTTGTATAGATTTAACGCAACCCCAATTAAAATTCCCAAGAGTTTCTTCACAGGCTTGGAAAAAAAAGTCTTTAAATTCATTTGTAAAAACAAAAGACCCCAAATAGCTAAAGCAACCCTGAATGAAAAGAGCTACACAGGGGGGAATCTCTATACCAGACTTCAAACTATACTACAGGGCTATAGTCATAAAAACAGCCTGGTACTGGCACAAAAACAGACCTGTTGACCAATGGAACAAAACCAAAGATCCAAACTTGAACACATACAATTTCAGCCATCTCATATTTGACAAGGGAGCCAAGAAGATACAATGGTGAAAAGACAGCATCTTCAGCAAGCGGTGTTGGCAAAACTGTATCACTACTTGTAGAATAATGAAATTAAACCCCTACCTCTCACCCTGTACAAAAATCAACTCCAGATGGATTAAAGACCTCAACGTGAAACCCCAAACTCTGAAGGCAATAGAAGAAAAAGTTGGCAGCAGACTACAAGACATAGGCATAGAAAAAGACTTCCTAAATCAGACAGCAGCTGCCCAAGAATTATGGTTGACAATTGACAAATGGGACCTTATTAAACTCAAAGGCTTCTGTACATCAAAAGAAACAATCAAGGAAGTGAAGAGAAATCCCACAGAGTGGGAGGAAACCTTCATCTCAGATACATCTGACAAAGTATTGATTTCCAGAATATATAAACTACTCAAAAAACAAAGAAGAAAGAAAACAAATGACCCACTCAATGGATGGAGCACAAAGCTGAACATAGACTTCACAAGTGAGGAATTAGAGATGGCTAAGAAGCACCTTAAGAAGTGTTCAACATCACTAATCATTAAGGAAATGCAAATCAGTACCACTTTAAGATATCATCTTACTCCAATAAGACTGGCTAGGATCAAGAAAACAAATGATACCAAGTGCTGGAGAGGTTGTGGGGAGAGGGGAACACTCATCCACTGCTGGTGGGAATGTAAACTCATATAGCTGCTAGGGAAAGCAGTGTGGAGAACCCTTGGAAGACTTGGAATGAACCTGACACCTGACCCAACCATACCACTCTTAGGCATGTACCCACAAGACTCACCCCACCGCAGAGATACATGCACGACCATGTTTATTGCAGCACTCTTCACAATAGCAAGGAGGTAGAACCAACCCAAATGCCCCTCAACTGACAAGTGGATAGAGAAAATGTGGTACATCTACACAATGGAGTTCTATGCAGTAGTAAAGAAGGATGACATCATGAGCTTTGCAGGAAAATGGCTGGAGCTAGAAGACATCATGCTGAGTGAAGTAACACAGTCCCAGAAAAACAAACGATGAATGGTATCCCTCATCTGTGGATGCTAGTGCCAATTACCTAGTTGTAAGTATTTCTTGAGCACAGCCCCTTGAACTTTTGTCCAAGCAGTTGGGAGTGATGCATATTGGAAACAACAACAACAACAATGATGACAACAACAGAAAGGACTACATCAAAGAACTGACTGAAACAGTGAACTTCTGCTCAAAACAGTCAACTTCCACATGGAGAATATTGAGAAAGGCTGAGAAATAGATGAAAAGCACGTTTGGCAGAATGCATGAGCTCTGGTGGGGTGGGGGCATAGGGTGGGGAACATGGGTCTAGATTTGATAATCTTGTACAAAATATATATTTAAAAAAATAAACTATAAAAATTTTTTAAAAAAGTGATTATGTGTAATAATGTCTACAAAGTGCTTATCAAATTTCCTAAGAACATATGTGGAAGCATCCAGTAAGTGCTGGAGACAATGACAATGGTGGTATTTATAGTGAATTCCTAAGTAGTTCAGTCAGCGATCACCAAGCACTGTTGTAGATGTTGGGGTCATAAGTCAAGGAGCACAGCAACTGCCCCACAAGGCTCACAGTCTGCCAACCAGCAGAGCTGCAGCAAAGCAGCTGGAGAGATGCATCCATCAACCCCCACTGAGAGAGCAACTGTCAGGTACCAATAAACTACTGTACAAATCGCTGTGATTACAGCACTCTGCTCCTGGCACCAGGCAGAAAAGTCTAGTGTAGGAGACAGTCACCAAGTAAATCTATACAGTGTATCACCCATGGATCACTGGGTGCATGTGTCAGGGCTGGATTCCTCATGGACCTCACCTGTAGTGGAAATCTTGCTTTACTCCATACTGTAGGTGCCAGATGGACAGAAGGACCCTCCAGTGAAGGACACAGGATGAGTACTGAAAGGAGATTTTTAGTAAGCTACAGTAAAGGGGAAGACTAAGTTCGTCTGGATTTGGGAAATGGTATGAGCCAGGAAGTCTTCTCAGGAAGAATAAAATGTCCTTTCCATAGATATGTATGGAATAGTATGCAAGAGAGACAGAGTATTTGGCAGTCCTGGGGTCTGGTTCAATGAGAGGAACAGGATGGGGACATGGAGCTGGCAGCAGAGCCCATGGAGCCCAGGGAGCCCATGGGGGGACTCTCTGGAGACATGCCTTAATGCAAGGGAAAGGAAACCTGGCCTCAGCCTGGGCCATAGCTGGAGAAGAAAGTGGAGTCATTGTACTTCCTCTGAGGGAGGGAGGGAAGAGCAGGGGTGGTGGGGAGGGCTGCCAGTCTGATCTGACACCTGGGGAAAAAAAGGTAGACCTGGGTCTAGAGGTGTGAGTGCATTTCTCTCTCTCTCTCTCTCTCTCTCTCTCTCTCTCTCTCTCTCTCTCCTTTTTCCCTCCCCCCCTTTTTTTTTTACATTTTTTTTCCTTTGAAGTTATTTTGAGGAAAAGAAGGGAAATAGGGGAAAGGTGGGGAAAAGAGGGGAAAGAGGAAAAAGGAGAAAGAAGGGGAAAAAAAAGGAGAAAAGAGAAAAAAAGAAATGAAAGGAAAAGGGGGGAGGGGAAAAAAAGAGAGAGAGAGAGAGAGAGAGAGAGAGAGAAAGAGAACACCTACAGGTGTTTCTACTCAGGAATCATCCACCATTTAACATTTTTATTTATTTACTTCATGTGTATGAGTGTTTTACCTGGATGTATGTGAGTATATCCATGTGTGCGATGCCCCTCAGGGCCCAAAGAATATATTGGATCCCCTGGAACTGGAGTTATAAATAGTTGTTAGCCACCATGTGGGTCCTGGGAATTGAACCAAGGTCCTCTGCAGTAGCAGCCAGTGCTTATAACCATTGAGCAATCTCTCCAGCCCAACGTCCAGCAGTTTTGGGGGAAGGCTCTCTCACTGGCCTGTCACTTGCCAAGTGGGGTACACGAATACCTAATGAGCCTCAGG
Source organism: Rhizomys pruinosus (assembly GCA_009823505.1). NCBI lineage: Eukaryota > Metazoa > Chordata > Mammalia > Rodentia > Spalacidae > Rhizomys > Rhizomys pruinosus. Next base: position 1,065,196 of record VZQC01011880.1, on the reverse strand, counting down.
GATTCACCTGTGTCTACCTCCCAAGTGCTGGAACTATAAGCATGGACTACCATGCCTGGTCTTTTATATTGGTTCTTGGCATCAAACTCATGTCTTCCTGTTTGCAAAGCAAGCACCTCCCTGAGTGAGCAATCTCAAGAGCAGGAACTGCAGAAGCTACATGGGATAAGTGATGTGTGAGATGAGTCTTCAACAGTGAGCCATATTTTGACAAACAGAATCAGGAAGATGGGCTCCAGAGAGTATGGACAATAGCCATGAGAAAAACAAAGAGAAGATAAGCACTCCTAGACAGTATTTATTATAGGTTTTATCTGTTTAAGTTCTGCCCCTATAGTTTAATCTCCGCCACTTGAATGCTTAAAATAACATTAATCAACATATAATCTAAAGCAGATGATAGCTTAATATTCTCCATATCTCAGACCATGAATTTTTGAAAGTGCTTCCAGCCTTCCACATAAAAATCTGATAAATTAAGTGAAAAAACTTGGAGAGTTACTCTTTTATTTTTTTGTAAATTTTTAATTGATTTTTTTTGTCTTTTTGAGACAGGGTCTCCCTTTAGTCCCAGCTGGCCTGGAGCTCACTATGTAGAGCAGGCTGGCCTTGAACTCATAGAGATCTGCCTGCCTTTGCCTCCAGAGTGCTAGGATTAAAGGCGTGCTCCACCACACCTGGCCTTTAATTGATTTTTATGTATTTCATACAGCACATCTTAACCATCTTTAGATCTCCTTCCCCATGGCACAATCCCATAGTGACACCTTGCACTAGATTTCATGCATTTGTCTTAAGTTGCCTCCAGTGCCCAGGCCACTCTTCCAGGTATCATCAAACCCAGTGACAGGCTGAGGAAAATGAGGCCAGGTTCTTGATGACCTAGGGCTAGTCTTACTTCCTTTCACTTTGAAGGGACAATATTCAAAGGTTTTCTGTACTCACATAAGGGACTTGAAACTTTACAGACACTTTGATTCTTTTGCCTTCCCACTCTGAAGTGGGTCCATGTGTATCCATCCGCTAGTTTTAGGGTACCCGTAGCCCCAGATGGCCATCCTTATTAAACCCAGTAGGCTTCCAAATAATGGCTCTTTCTCTTATTAGGTGACCTCTGGATGGGAACTCATTTATGACACACCCCAGATGCCAAATCCTCAGAAGAGAAAACCTCAATGTGTTCTACAGATGTGACTGAACCCCTGAACCAGTGAGATTTGTCTGGGCAACTGAGGTTTCAAACAAAGAGCCAAGAGCAGGTAAAAACCAGAAAGTTCAGATGGGAGATGTGGTTGTTCACAGACTTCCACACGGTGCAGTTAGCTGAAACTTCTGAGATTTGCCTGGTGGAAAATGCTGTTGGGTTATAGGCCCCTGAAAATAGTAGTCACTTATGTCTCACTACTGGTTTTTTTGTGCAATTAAAAGGCTGCATCACTAATGAAGATGGTCTGCACCTCTGGAATCATCAAAATTAGGAAGATGAAATACAAATCCAGTCACTGAAACGCCTTGCTTCTGAACGTTGGGTCCAAAGCCTTTAATATCCTTAAGCCTGAGGCTGCTGGTCGGTTTGGTCACGTTATTTACTGCCCTAACCCCACTGTGGGTCTAGAGAAGAGGTAGTCCACAGTGAGGCTACTGGGGAGAAAACACAGCCAAGTGTGTTGTCAGGAAGGTTTTAATCAGTGATCTGAAACACAGGGTCTCCCTAGGTAATGTAAATGTGAGCTTCAAGTTGTTTTCTCTCTTGGTTATTTTTGACTGTTTACAATGTGATTTATAATAAGAACCATCCAAAGCTTTTCCTGGGCGTGACTAGAAATCACATGGCCTCAGGGAACAGTGTGACCCTCACTGGCTTAGAGAAGGAGAGGCTGGCATGTCTTTAGAATCACACTGAGCTTTAGTGTCTTAAGGTTAATCAGGAGGAAGGCATGAAGTCTGACTTAGTCAATGTTGGTATACGAGTGATAAAACTGGGCCCCTTTAATACTCAGAAAAACACATTCTGGAAAAGATAGTACTATATTTAGATTTTTTGATATTTAAAAACCAATCTTGCTTAATTTAGGCTCTATTTTTCAAAGAATGCATATGAGTTAATGAACATATTTATTAAATTTGTTCATTGACATTTCCATATACATATACGGTGCATTCTGATTACTTTTGCCTCTTGTCTGCTTCCTACTCCTGTCAACTCCTTCTCCCCCTCAACAGCTCCTTTTCCCACATACTTTTGTTTTGAGACCCAGTGAGTTTAACCAGGGCCATCCGTATGACAGTGGGCTTGAAACTGTCCATTGGAGCCTGGTGGGCTTCCAAGTGGCTGCTCAACTGATGGCAGCGACTCCCCAGTTCCCAGAGTTTATCATTATTTCTTACACATAAGAAAGATACTCTGAGCATTTGGAAGGCAGAACAGCTCAACTATGAGGTTCGAGTTGTTTATTGGTTGTAAAGCCTAGGACTCTCCAAGCTTAAATATTAGCACAGTTAATTAATACAGTTCAAAACCTGCATCGTCTCACATCAGAGGATAATGGACCCTTAGACTGCCTTTGGAAGGGGCACTCTAAATCTAGTTCTCCCAGTGTGTTAGTAATCTTCCTATTGCTGAAACACTGTTCGGGCTGGAGAGATGGCCTTCAGGTTGAGAGTGCCAATTGCTCTTGCAGAGGACCCAGGTTCGATCCCCAGCACCCACATGGTGGCTGAGAACCATCTTTAACTCCAGTTCCAGGGGAACCTGACACCCTCTTCTGACCTCCGCAGCACTGCACGACACGGGTGCACAAACCTGCATGCAGACAGTACATTCATGTACATACGAAAATAAATAAAATTAAAAAAATTAAAAAAAAGAAACACTGTTCAAAAGCAACTTGGGGAGAAACTTTTTGTTTGGCTGGCAATCCTAACCATAGTTCATCATTGAGGGAAGCCAGGGTAGGAAGTCAGGCCAGGAACCTGGGGGCAGCAACAGCACAGACCATGGAGGAAATGCTGGTTCCTGGCCTGCTCCAATGGCTTATAATCAAACTGCTTTCTTTAACAACCCAAGTGGAATTCCTTACAGTGGTCCAGAACCTTCCACATCACTCAACAATCAAGAAAATGCCTTATACACGGGGCCATGGGCTAGTCCAATAGACTAAGTTCCCAACTGAGGTTCCTTCTGTCCAGATATGTCACGTTGACAACCCAAGCCAACCATGATAGCCAGGATTCCCAGAGATGGAATCTGAGTGAATGAGCTCAAGTTTAAACACTACAGCACACACAAGGATACATTAAGGATGAGAGCAAAAGAAGTACAGATCAGCCTGTAATCAAGATGGAGTCTTCAGACAGCATATGTGTATGCTTGCCCTTATAGATAGACATTAAATATATCTAGAATTTATTTTTTTAAAGTTTAAACATTAAGAATTACAATGAAGAGTGAGACAGAATGAAGTACTTTTAGAAAAGGTCAGGTATCCTTGTGAAAGAACACAGTAGAACTTTTAGAAATGACAAATGTCATTGCAAATAAAGTCACAATGGACAGTATTATACAGCCCAAATGTATATAATTGAAGAAATACTTAGAAAACTGAAAGACCAAACAGTTCATTTACTCAGAATGCAACAAGAGAAAAATGACATGGAAAATATAAAACAGAAATCAGGAGATAATGGAAGCAAAAGTGAACCATCCCACCTATGTCTAATAGGAGTCCAGGGAGGGATGGGGGCAGGGAGGTAGAGACTGGAGAGATGGGAGGAGATAATATTCAAGTATCCCCTATTGGGTCGTTGAAGTTGGTGAATTATGGGTACCTTGTCCCCAAAGCATAGCAAGACTCAAGCATTGACTCTGCACTGGATTCACTGTTTACAGATATTTGTTTCACAGGACATACAAGGCTGAGATAATTGGATAACAAATTCTCCAGTAGGACACAGAGAGACAATCTATTGGTCCACTAGTGTGTAGTTCAACAAACGAGTAGTGTACACATTGCTTTATCCAAACTCAATACAATCAACTTAGAAACAATCCTAATGCTTTACTTACTGAAATTATGAGAATCTCAATGGTAGTCATATCTGCACCAAGGTTCACACTGATGGCACGTGGCATCTAAATATAGGATAAATTCTGTGTCTCAGGCTCACCAAGTCTTATCTCAATGCCTAGTGTTAAGGATCTGTACTTGAAAGGTGTTTTTTCTTCCTTCCCAGATAATTTCCTCTCACAACTATGTTAAGTTCTCTTCACAGTAGCAAGGAGCTGGAACCAACCCAAATGCCCCTCAACTAATGAGTGGATAGAGAAAATGTGGTACATCTACACAGTGGAGTTCTATGCAGCAGTAAAGAAAGATGTCTAATTGGCTATTAGCTCTCTCCTTGGAGGAATAACCCATGGCTGATGCCACAAGCTTACATCCTCTAATGGTTAGGAGATGTTATAAACCACAGGAAGACCCTGTCATACTTAACAGAAGAAAATGTAATTCATAGATTAACATACCATCCAAACATCTGTGTCTATACCAAAGTAACCTACCATAAAAATTAGTACTGTTTAAATACCTATATATCTAATTGCACGTGCTTCATGCAATTTAGTAGGATTGAAAGGTTATGCCTGGACAAGCTGTCAGCCCATGAAAGAAAACAGCCAGAATTGACTAGAGACCATGACAACAGCTCCAGAGAATGCAGACTGTTTTGCTTCTCATCCAACTGTGCCCCTTTTCTAAGCCTAGGGAAAAATCTGTGGAAGAGGGGGCATGGTAGAATGTAAGGGCTTCGATTGGGGTGAATGGTGAAACTACAGCAATATAGTCTGGACACTCATTTGATCAACTTGATTGAACATACAAGCCCCCCCCTCCCCCGCTGGATGGTGGGACCCATGGGCTGTGTGGGTTTGGGCACAACTGCTTGAAAATTGGTTTTACATGAAGGATGCTTGTACTCATAAATTATCACTTATTGTTAAAAAATGAAAAAAAAACAAAAAAGCAGAGAAAGATGCAGAAAAGTTACAGCAGAATGCATGATCTGGGATGGGTAGGGGTGGGGTGGGGGGAAGGGAAGGGGATATATGCCTGAACCGAATTGGAAAATGATGTATGAAATACACAAAGCATCAATAAAAAAAACAAAAAGAAAGATGACATCATGAGCTTTGCAGGAAAATGGCTGGAGCCAGAGGACATCATGCTGAGTGAAGTAACACAGTCCCAGAAAAACAAACAACGAATGGCATCCCTCATCTGTGGATGCTAGTGCCAATTACCTAGTTGTACGTATTTCTTGTGAACTGCCCCTTGAGCTTTTGTCCAAGCAGTTGGGAGTGATGCATATTGAAAACAACAAACCACAACAACAACAGAAAGGACTGCATCAAAGAACTGACTGAAACAGTGAAATTCTGCTCAAAACAGTCAACTTCCACATGGAGAATATTGAGAAAGACTGAGAAAGAGATGAAAAGCATGTTTGGCAGAATGCATGAGCTCTGGTAGGGTGGGGGGATAGGGTGGTGGACACGGGTCTAGATTTGATATAAAAAAAATAACTGTACCAGTAAATGTGTTATCTTGAATGAACTAACTACAACTTCTGTACTACTTTTTTATTCCTAAAGTGGAGGGGAATGATAATTCCTGCTTTTAGTATCATTTAAAGGTTTAATTTTAATAGCATGTGTTAAATTCTCAGGAGGGTATTTATCACCATCTTAACCCGTTTTCTGTTGTTATAACAAAAATTTCTAAGCCTGGAAGTCTATGAAGAATGGGAATTTATTTGTCTTGTGTCTCTAGAGTCTGAGAAATCTATGAGCATGGAACCAGCATTTGCTCAGTGCCTGGTGCAATATGTCATGACAGAAGGCCTCCCATGTCAGGGCAGCAAGCTTGTAAACTGGAGCTGCTACTCCCTTTCTCATGAAGCCTCCCATTCTACTGTTGGGGCTGACCCTCATGAGCTTTTTGAATCCCAATTACCTTCCAAAGGCCTCACCTCCAACTGTCATTAGAGTTAAAAATATAGTGACTGTCAGTATTTGTTTTTAAAGGTTCATTGATTGATGTATCCAAGCCTACAGTTAAAGAGTCTGGTAAGAATGACCTATAGGATCTAGAGAGGAGGAGAAGGGGATGGTATGGGGAGACCAAGGAACATGGATACTAATTTTGAAAAATTTGGAGAAGGTGTTGTGAGAGAGTTATGTCAGAAACAAAGGTAGATGTGCTTATGCCTTGCCACAGCGTCAGAACGATAATAACTCCACAAGCTGTGTCGTTTGTTGCCTTTGGCTCACCAATTGATACTAATGTCACATGATAGACATAGCTACTGTTCTGATCTTATTACTAATATTAGCTCTAAGACTGCATTATATATTTATATGGATATATATATATATATATATATATATATATATATATATATAATTGTTAAGGAAGGGTTAAAGCAGCTTTAGAGTTCAGATGGCTTGTTCCAAAGATGGAGTAAGAAAACTCATATAGGTATAAGAAAGTCTCCATAGGGGACCAGATCAGGAGTTTTAGGAACTACAGACAGAGAGCCATTTAGGGCATTGAGTTGTCCAGAGCATGTTTGAGTGGCAAGCAGTTCTGGGTGTCATTTGAAGAAGCTGATCTCCCAGGTGAGAGAAATGGCATTCAAGCTTTGTCTCTTTGCTTAAGGACAAAGGCAGAATTCCTTCATTATGGCTGTCTTCCTAGATGAGGCACATGATGAGTGACTGGGTGAGTGGTCAGTGTGCCTGCTGTGTCTCAGTCTTGGAGTGGTCCTTTGATATTCCCACAGGAAGGTTTTCATCATTCACTGGTTTGAAGTGTGTTCAATCAGTTCAAGAATGTGGGTTATGCGACGGGCTTTGGTGCATCATGTGTCCATTTATTACTGATGCAATTTGAAGAGCTCAAAGGTGATAATATTTTATTTTCATAAATAAGCTATTTCTCAATCTGTGCCCCATAGTTTATGTTGGACAGATGGTGATTGATTAGTTGCACAAACAAGATGAATCCCCCAGCTTTAGCATGTGACTCAGAATGAGCCAAAGCATTGCTTTTAAAAAAGGGAGTCCCATGCAATCCAACAGTAACCCAGCAGAGAACTGGGGAAATGGGCAGCAGGACCAACCTTAGCTGAGGATCTATTGACAGCTGATTACTTCTGAGTGAGGGAGAGTTGATTTGTTTTTACAGGAGAGACCTTAGACAAACTGACTCTAGATAAGCAGTAGATGAGCTTGCACTGAGGGACATCTGGGTACACAAGTTTGACTTGATAGGTGTTAATATATGTTACAGAATGCATGAAGTTCAGTGGGGGATATGGAGGGTCTGGATGGGGAGAGGCTCTAAAGGTGATTAAGACATATCATATGAGGTGCATAAAATTTCAATCAAAATATACATAATAACAGAGCACCTTAAGCCAAGGCAGGTGGAAACCTGCAGTCCTATGCAACATGAAGCAACTTAGAGGCACCCATAGCCTGATACCAATACCCTCACACAGGGTCTTTACAAAGCATGCAAAGGACCTGGCAAGATGAAGCACAATGAAGGGATGTAGGATGGATCCTGGATGCATGACAGATGCCCTGTTGTCCTCCATCACTGAGCCTTTTCATAAAAATGAAGCCTGCAAGCCAGTCGTGGTGGAGCACACCTTTAATCCTAGCACTTGGGAGGCAGAGGCAGGCTTTGTGAGTTCAAGGTCAGCCTGGTCTACAGAGTGAGTTCCAGGACAGCTGGGGCTACAGGGAGACCCTGTCTTGAAAAGACAAAAAAAAAAAAAAAAAAAAAAATGAAGCCTGCAAGCTTCATAGGATTTGCCTAAGGAACGGCTTCAGCTCTTACTGAGTTGTAAGCCACAGGACGGTGAGAGAGGAGATGGGGCCTGAGGAAGAGATTAAAGGACTCAGTCCCCAGAGCAGCAAGTTTAAAAAGAAATGGGAAGGGAAGCAGGGAAACATGTCTACTGCCATGGAAGACAGTGCTGGGGACAGCAGAGACATGTGGCTCTCCACCATGTGCTTACTTTATACCTGTGCCAAGTTAAAATAAGTACACAGCTTTTTAACCTTCCAATATGGACTGAAGACTCATGTCTCTCCAAGAATCCCCCAAACCTTCAATGCCAAATGGGGACTACCGAGGTACCCAGCTTTTGGCCAAACAGCTAAGGGGATTTCAGCCTCCTCAGACTATAGACTGCCATTGTTGGACTACCTGGGCTGTATCATGGAGGCCAGTACAGGGGTATCAAGATAGGACTCATGCTTACTGGACTTCATTTGGGGGACCATGGGAGGGAAAGACCCCAATGTGGAGCAAAAGTGCAGGATTGATGGTTGTTTGGGATTGCCAAGGAAGAACATTCAAGCACCTCCTTTAAGGAAAACATGACATCTTTTAAGGAAAAAAAGTCCTCCAACTCAAGCAAGTGATATGTGTAAATATATATATATATATATATATAATTTATGTATATAATATATGTATATATATATATACTGTAGCAATACAAGTTGGAGAGAAAAACAACAAAAGAACTGAAAAGAAAAAAGACTCTGGAAAGACTCAGAAAAAGACGCAGGACATGTAGGGCAGAGTGCAGGGACTTGGGTGGGGTGGGGGACATGGAAGGGGAAATGACTCTAGATTCGATTGAGAAAAGATATGTGACTTATGGAAAAAGTTTAATAACAATAAAAAATAAAATAAAAAATAATGATGATTTATAATTCATTAATCAGTCAATGTCTAAAAATGAAAGAAATGCTTGCTTACAAAATGTGACATTAAAGAAAGGCACTGTGACGAAACCAGCAGAAACCCTCCAATGCCAGTTTTCTAACCCGTGAAGAACTGTGTGGAAAATATCCAGTGGGTAGTTATGAACAACACACGAAGAGACAGATTAAGTCTCAGTGGATTTTAGTAAATGCAATTCACTATGATCCATTCATGTATATTTTGTATAATGTGTGGTCAGCTTTTCCACGGGCTATTTCTTATGTGCCACCATTTGTGTGTGTGTGTGTGTGTGTGTGTGTGTGTGTGTGTGTGTGTGTGTGTTTCATGAACATAATATTTGCATACATTTTGATAGATTGTATTGATTTATGATTGGCTCTGCTTTAACTATAAAACCATCCAGGAAGCCCTCTTCTGATCTCCGTCCTTCCGTTTTCAGCTTCTTATCTGTACTTTTCTTCTGGGCTTCCTGTGTTTTTCATGGGACAATTGAACCTTGGAAGAAACTGATTCTTGAGTTTTCTTTTTATTTATTTATTTTTATCATAATATCATAATGAACTACTTGTTCTCAGGGCCAAGCAGCCCAGGATTCTTTACTGAGGACCTTCTGCATTGTCATGAAAGGTTTATTTCATGTGTACCATAGTAATCACTCACTTGTGTTTCCTGCCAGTTGTGTCTCTTTCCTTGAGAAGAGAACACAGATGAAATTACTCCTGTTTGACTGTTATAATTCATGTCACATCAAACAGACCATGGGTAGCTTGTAACAAACCAGTTAGTGTGTTCTCATGAAATGACTTACATGCGTGTCATCATGTCAGATTTCCAGAAGACTCCATAGTGTGGAAACTCAACAACATAAAGTGCCTGAAGCCTTGAACACTTGGCTCCAGTATCCTATGCTCTTCTAGTTTTCATGTTACCAAAATCAAAGAACTTCTGAGCCAGAAGGGCCAAAAACCATAACATGTAGTCCAAGCTTTTAAATATATAAGGACATTAGAACCTATTTTAGTTTCTAAAAGATATCTCCAGCATTTATCTGGATCTTCACTTTCAATGCTACTTTTATATTTAGAACTCATTTTATCCCACTAAGAATTGAGCCATAATCCCATCCCAACACAAAGATGGAAAGATATAGCTACTTGGGAACTATTCACCCTATCACATGTTCTGAAGTCTCTGAATCATTTGGAAAATGGTACTGAAAACTTAGTAAGTCATAGAACTTATGCTAACACCCAAGAAGATAATGGTTTATAGAAGCAAAGATAGCAGTTTTAAGAAAATGATTCTTCAAACTAAGATGAATGTCCTATTTATATTTGAAAATGTTTATATATGGCCCTACATAAATAATGTCTGATAATCCCAGTTAATCTGTGTTTATCACAAATTTTCTGTATTTGCTTTAATACAGAGCACTTACACAAAGATGATTTTGTATCTGTGAAACAATGAATCACTCTTTCAAAGTCTTAAACTAGCACAGTATTAACTGGCCTTCTCAGTGGAGGTGGCAGCCTATACCTGCATACACTGATGTCTCAAATCCCCACATTCCCACCCTGATCCTCTATTTTGTAAGTCATCTTGGGGTGAAGAAGTCTTTCCCATTGCCTTGCTTTGGGGTATCACTACATCCTTCCAGGTTCTGCAAGTATAAGCTGTCAATCACAGGTCAATTGCAGCCAAGTGGTAAAATAAATATAATTTTCGTCAGCTTTTATTACCTCTGTTGAGAGATAACAGATGTGGCGTTGAAAAGAGAGATGTTGGCCGGGCGTGGTGGTGCACGCCTTTAATCCTCGCACTTGAGAGGCAGAGGTGGGCGGATTTTTGTGAGTTCAAGGCCAGCCTGGTCTACAGAGTTCCAGGACAGCTGGGGCTACAGGGAGACCCTCTCGAAAAGACCAAAAAAAAAAAAAAAAAGAGAGATGCTGAAGCTCAGGAATTTCCTCCAAGTTTAGTGACTAATGAGCAAAGTCTCCTGGATGCCCACCTGCTTATAGGTGCACCTGTTTTGTGCCCCAAGAACCTGGGCTTCTAAAATAGGCTTTGGTGCATTGCCACCAGGGGTTCTTAGAAGATGGATGGCATTCTCCATTGCCATTCTGACTCAAATTAATCAATTTACTTGGGAAAAAGACCCCATGAAGAAAGTGTAGCATTGGGAGTCAGGGGAAGCCTGAACTTCGGGGTAGGCACAGCCAGCATAGGGGCAGCTCCAGAGCCTACCATTGTACCCACGTTCAGCTCTGACTCGTGCCTGTTTCCTTCTTAATAATTATGGAATTGGGCTCTGGGAACTAGGAGCTGAGGTTTGAACACAGAGTGCTGTGCAAGCAGTTGGGGGCAGATTACATACTTCCCGTGCAGCAGATGGGGGCGGAGTTTGTGTGGACTGGCAGGTCCTGTGAACAGGGCAAGTCAGCCTAGAGGGCTCTGGGAGCTAGGAGCTGAGCTTCAAACACAGAGGGTACTGGTGCGGGCTGAGCAAGCAACCCAACCCCCCCAACCAGAAACCCCCAACTGGAACTCAGGAGACAGTGGCTGGCAGCAGAGGGAATACAGTGTTCATAAGGTGTCATCCAGGTTGCTACCCACCCAGCTAGTGCAGAACAGAAAGGGAAAAGTGAACTATACCTTCCAATATATAACCAAAATTGAAAGCCTAAAACGTAGACAAGTCAACACTCCATTCGTAAGGAGAATACAACAAAGACATCCAAAGGAATCAAGAAAAGCAATACTTCATTCAACAAGGTGAAGAGACATTCAAGATTCGCATCAGAATACAGGCAAAAGGCTAACCACATGCTGAGAGCACAAGGAAAGAACAATAAGGGAAAAGCACAGAATAGCTCCACATCAAACTGTACAGAGCCAGTGGAGGACTCCTACAATGGGATCTCCCTGGATATAACCCAGGACACAAATCCCAAAATAACATACTACAGAAGGAAGTGGAAACACTGAAAAGATCCCATGCTGAAAAGAAAAAAGGGAACCAATGAGCTACAAGAAAAGTTTGAGAAGCTCCAAAAGGAAATGGAAATAGTAAAGAAAACACAGGAAGAAATGAAAAAGGAAAATGAACAGTCATTTAATCAAGAGGAAAGAATGGGAGAAAGCCTCAGAAGCAGAATGGAGGAAGCAGAAAAAAGAATATCAGACCTAGAAGACAACACAGAACAATTAAAAACCTCAAGTAAAGACTATGAAAAATTAAAAAATGCACAAGAGTGGAACAACCAGAAAATGTGGGACACTATGAAAAGATCAAACCTCTGCATCGTTGGGATAGAGGAAGGAAAAGAATCTCAAGAGAATGGTATTGATCAGATTGTCAACAAAATAATAGAGGACAATTTCCCCACATTAAAAAAAGACAAACCAGCTACACCTCACCTGCCTGGAAATACTGTGCAGCAGAGGCAGCCATGTGCCTGTATATCCCAAATCAAATTGGCTATTGGCTCTCCCCTTGGAGAAATAACCCATGGCTGATGCCACAAGCTTACACCCTCTACAGGTTAGGAGATGTTATAAGCCACAGTAAGACCCTGTCATATTTAACAGGGGGGAAAATTGTAATTCATGGATTAACATATCCAAACATGTGTCTATGCTAAAGTAACCTACCATAACTATTAGTGCTGCTTAAATACCTATATATCTAATTGCTTGTTCTTCATTAGTAGGATCGAAAGGTTATTCCTGGACAAACTGTCAGCCCATGAAAGGAAACAGCCAGAATTGACCAGAGTCCAAGTCAACAGCTCCAGAGAGAGTGGACTGTTTTACCTCTCATCCACCTGTGCCCCTTTTCTAAGCCTAGGGAACAACCTGCGGAAGAGGGGGCGTGGTAGAATGTAAGGGCTGCGATTGGGGTGAATGGTGAAACTACAGCAATGTAGTCTGGACACTCATTTGATCAACTTGATTGAACAAACAACCTGTCACCCCCCACTGGATGGTGGGGCTGTAGGTGTTTGGGCACAACAGCCTGCAGATAGGTTTTGCATGAAGGATGCTTGTACTCATGGATTATCACTTATAGCTAAAAATGAAAAAAAAAA
>VZQC01011880.1:890424-1051407 GCA_009823505.1 Rhizomys pruinosus | reverse complement strand
GAAGCAAGCCAGTGAACAGCATTCCTCCATGGCCTGTGCTTCAGCTCCTGCCTCCAGGTTCCTGCCCTGAGTTCCTGCCTTGGGCTCCCTGAGTGATGAACTGTGACCCAGGAGATGTAAGCTGAATAAACCCTTTCCTCCCCAAGTTGGTGTTGGTCAGAGTTTTGTCACAGCAATGGAAGACAAACTAGAACAACAAAAAATGCAAACATATAATAAGGTGAAAGGAAGAAACACATACCTCTCAATTATAACCTTAAATATCAATGGGCTAAACTCCCCAATCAAAAGGCATAGACTGGGAGAATGGATTAGGAAACAGAATCAATCAATATGCTGTCCACAAGAAACCCATCTCACCCTTAAGGATAGGCATCAACTTTTATAAAGTGAAAGGATGGAAAAAAATATTCCAAGCAAATGGTACTAAAAAGAAAGCAGGAGTTGCTATCTTAATATCAGACAAAATAGACTTCAAAGTAGAAGCAATTAGAAGAGACAAAAAGGGCCATTATAGCCTTATCAAGGGAAAATTAACCACGAAGACTTCACAATCATGAATATATATGCACCAAACTCCAGTGCACCAACCTTTGTAAATACAACTCTATAGGACCTCAAGGCACAGATTAACCCCAGCATACTCATAGTAGGGGACTTCAATACCTCACTGTGTCCTTTGGACAGATCAAGCGGACAAAGACTAAACAGAGAGACATCTGAACCGAACAATACAATAAAGGAAATGGACCTCACAGACATCTTACGAATATTCCACCCAAGCACCAGAGAATATACTTTCTACTCAGCATCCCATGGAACATTCTTCAAAATTGACTACATACTTGGACACAGAAAAAAACCTTGACAAATACAAAAAATTGAAATAATTTCATGCATTCTATCAGACCATCGTGCAATAAAGCTCAACATCAACACCAGGATAAGCCCTGCTACCTACATGAACACATGATGACTAAACACACTCCTGAATAATGAATGGGTCAAGGAGTGTGGGGTTGTTGCCAGGATTTGTGGCAGGGCCCACTTTGTCCCAGGATGACCCATGTGGAAAATTCGTGCAGGAAAGCATACCACATGTACACAGGTTGAGGCCAAAATGAAGAGAGAGCTTTTATTCCAAGATGTCTGCTTAAATATCCATCATGACTCAATCCTCAGGGCCAAATGCTAAATCTTTTCATCACTACACTCCATCCCATGGGTGTGGCCAAGGAGGTACCATTGGCTAAGGAATGTTACCGATCTTAACTAAGTTTTCCCACATCTCACCCTTTTAATTTTATTTTTTTAATTTTTCTGAGAGGCAGGAGAGCCCATGGGCGAAGCTAACAACCCAAAGGAACCTGAGTTTTGAATAGCCAGCTGCTCAAGCCTGTTTTGAGTGCTAGGCATTGGGGGGCAGGTCAGACCCGAAACTTTATTTTCACACTAAGGCAATTAATATCCAAAAATCCCAACCATGAAGTAAGCTGATTGTCAAGCATAAGCAATGAATGTAAGTAACATTCATGTAAAACTAATTAGCAAGTATCTATGTACAAATTTTGAACAACCCAAGGTTCCCATAGTCCAATTGGAGAAGCTTGTATGCACAAGCATGTTGATCAAATAAGAGTCCAGTCTATATTGCTGTAGTCTCACAATTCACCCCAATCTCTCCACAGCCCTTACATTCTACCACGCCTCCTCTTCTGCAAGTTTTTCCCTAGGCTTTGGGAAAAGGGCACAAGTCGGTGAGAAGCAAAACAATCTATTTTCTCTGGAGATGTCATTTTGGACTCTAGTCTGTTCAGGTTGTTTCCCTTCATGGATTGACAGCTTATCCAGGGTCCTTTTTAATCCTACTAACAAAGCACAAGCAATTAGATGTACAGGCATTTAAACAGTACTAATTATGACAAGGTAAGCTGTGAGCATAGACACAGATGTTTGGCTGGTATGCTAATCCACAAACTGTGGTTTCTCTATAAAAGATGAAAAGTTCTTACTGTGGCTTATAACATCTCCTAACCACTAGAGGACATAAGCTTGTGGCATCAGCCATAAATTATTCCTCCAAGGAGAGAACTAATAGCCAATATTATATATATATATAGACACATGGCTGCCACTGTTGCATAGTATCTCCAGGCAGTTGAGGTGTAGCTGATACTGATGGAGGAGTCTTGCTTGACTCAAAGAGACCAATATTTTGCTTTATTGCATTAGTGGTGTTTGGTAACGCTCTCTGGCATTTCAGAGGCCAACTGTACATTAGCAAGTGACGTCTCAAAACGTTTTTTCATGCTTACACCAGGTCTTCGACAACAGGGACTTACCGCCTTTCTCCTTGCAGATAAAATGGGTTTTTATAGGCAAAAGGCCTTTATAATTTGGGGGGCTTGGATCCCCTAGCCAACATCTCCTTGGCAGAATAATCCATTGCTGATATCAGAGCTCTCCTGTATTAATATACTTTGCTTAATTACACAGATTATAAGGACTTTACTATTATATTTGGCTCTAAATAGAGAATTATCCTTTCACAGTTCCTATGTCTATCAGTCAATTAAAGAAGATAGTTATACCTGTTTTATAAGAAATTACCACTATAACAGTTGTCTCCAGTTTACAGTTAGGGAATGACTTCAGTACCATCATGTTTTTCTTTTTCCTATAAAGGGGAGAGGTAGGAAGGTTTCTCAGCATCTGGAAGGTAAACTTCATTAGGGCCCATTATAAAAAGTTAACCCCAATAGAATTCAGAGAGATGCTCAGTGTCTGTGACTCAGGCAATCAGGTTCCTTTTTCTTTCACGTTCAGATGGGTCGGCCTCTCTGCTGGCATTTCCCAGTCCATCCTGCACAGCCAAAAGTTGTACATTTTCAGGCATTTAGATTGGTTTTTACCTGTAGGAACATACAAATCTCCTCCTATTGTTAGTTTTAAGACCTCAAAATTGAAATTTTATCAAAAGGTTTGGAATATAGAAGGAATATTATACCACCTCCCTCTTTTTGTTTTTTAAATTTTTATGTTTTGATCTATAGATGCCTAAGTTGTATTACACATACCCATAAACAAGAACCAAGGTGTAAGTTTTCATCAAATTCACCCAAATTGTTTTTCATTGACTGTATGCTACTTATTTGGGAAGTGAATTTAAACTTAATTTTTTTAAATTATCCTACAAATAAGAGAAAATGTTACAAGGTGATACTGTATAACACAGAAAAATATAGACCATTTATGTACCTTAACCCCAAAGTTATTGTTGGAAATTCAATACAAATTATAAACAAAACAATTAACATTTTATATTCCCAATTAGTTCAAATGTATTACCATTTTAAACTACAAACCTTACAAAGTGGATTTTAATAACTATCTTCCTCCAAGCTCTTGGCCTTCCCCAGGCCTGGCATGAAAACCTGCTTTAAAGATTTTTCAATATATAGCTTTTAATAAAATTTTCTTTTACAGTTCTTATGCCCATCAGTTAATTAAAGACTGGCTAGATATGCCTCATGAGAAGTTGTTACCATCATTACCATCTCGATTTTTTTTTCTCTTTTTTTGTTTTTGTGGGAGCTTCTAGGAAGCTTACTTTGTCACGAACAGGTGCAGCTCAATCCTGCTAAGGGAAGGGGGACACAGTGCCCACTTTGTGGACAGTGTGAGGAACTGCCCCATTGCGTAGATGTCAGTTGGCCACTCCTGTGATCTGACTGGAGAGGTAACTTCTTACTCAGGTCCTTAGCCTGAGACAACGAGACACGTTTCCCACTTTTGTCCATCACTTTCCACCTGCCCAAGTCCAGGACAGGAATTTCACAGCAGCTTCCCAGGTTGGTGGTCCACAAAGTGAGCCTTTTTCCAAACCAGCTGGTCACCCAAATGAAATGCAGGCCTCAACACCAGCTATCCATTGGTGATCTGAATGAAATGCAGGCTTGTCTTAGCCTGTATGCGTGCAAAAATTAAAAAAAAAAATGACGGCCGCGAATTCCGCAACGATGTTAATTAGAATTCTTTTTTTTTTTATTTTCTAAATTTTTAAATTTTTATACCTTTTATTTTTTATTCCCAAATACCCAAAAACTTATTAACACTTTAATACAATGAAACCCTGGTTATATCTTTTAGATGTTGAAAGAGCGTAACCAGTAGGTGGCAGTGTAGAAACATTATTTTAAATTTTTTAATAGATAACCCATAACCTTTGTTGAAATTGAATTATGTTTTGGCTGTTTAATATAAATTTGCGTCTTGAGAAGGAAGGGCCACGTTCCAACTCAGAGGAAATGTTTTTACTGGTATCATGGCTGTTAACATTAAAATATACTTAGAACACAAGTACACACATCCATACACATGTGTGCACGCACATACATACATACATACACACATACATACATAAGAAAGATTTGTTAGGTTTATCTGTAAGAGAAGAAAGCCATATCGTTTGATGTCCAATGAAAAACATGAAATTTTTATAATTTGTTATAGGGTTATTTTTACATAATTAGAATAAATGTCCTAGTAATGCATGAAACAACTGAGATCCATATGCCATCTCTTAGGCCCATTTCCAACCATTTGCCTTTAATGAACTATCTCTAAAGTTTACTATTCTTTCCCTATCCTGTCCCTTCTGGTTAATTACTCCTAATCTGTCCCTCTGCTAAGCCTAACTGTCCCTATGCTATTCACAAATCTAAAGATTGAGGATTCCCAAAAGTAGACAGGCCAAAGTTGTTTGTAGTCTTGGAACAATCCATCTTGTCTTATTATTAAGGACTTTGGAAGAATAATAATAATTATCCACAATCACAACAATTATAACAATTATTAATTATTATTAATTATCAATAATTATCATTAACCATTATTAGTCACAACAATCAATTATTATTCATAATATTGTCAATAATAATCAACAACAATGAACAATTTACCATTAGACTGAATTTCTATCAATAGTTATTAATAATTGTATCTATAACTATAAATATTAATAACAATTACTACTAATAATTAACAATAATCTATCATTAAACAGAATAATATGAGGCTATAAAGCCAATTAAAAATTGTTAACACTAAGGGGTACAAAACAATCATTTTCTATGAATTGAATCTATTTTTGTTTATAGTCAGCTAAATAGATTTAAACCTGTAGGATTATAATGAATTAAAAGTGGGAAATTACATTCACTCACACATACACACAGTTTGAAAATGGGCTTAAAACAACATAAAACAGTTTTATTCAAAAATTTCTCATTCAAATTGAACCAAAATATCAATTCATGTTGTTAAAGAGACTTTTACCAATGTTCCTTAAAAAAAGACAATTTATCAGAGCAAGTTTGCTTTGTTAGAACTCCAAGGCCTGTAAATTCTGCTAGAAATACATCTATTTTGTTTCCCAAATGCTGAAATCAAAAGGATGTTACCTAAAATCAAAATTTAAAGGGCATGACTTAGATGCCATGTGCTCAGTCCAGTAGCTGGTATGCATGCACAGCAGAGCAGGCAGGCTTATAGCACCAGGCCAGAGCTCAGACCACGTGTGAGAAGAGATTTTTTAAGGTGAAACACATTTAAAAGGAGCAATATAAAAATAAGTCAACCAATTAATTTTAACTGTGCTTATATATTTACTCAAAGGATATCTAGGGTATCCAGGGGTTAAGCAAAAATATTACACTTTAAGTTAAGCATGTTGAAATGGATTTGAATTACTTAAGTGATACAGCTTGGTAGGGTGGAGGTCCACAGTCTGTCTTCCAAATATTGGAATCAAAGCTGCACCCTTAAAACACAATGAAAGAGGAAGCACTGTCCTGGGCAAGAGCCCGAGACTTTATGCTTCCCAGTGAAACACAGAATACTGTAAAGCCAGCCCTTCCCCCACCAGCCATCCGCTGTTTCCAGAGCAGGAGAGGGGCACAGAACAAACATTGGACTAGATTAACCAGAGTATCTACAAACAGCTACAAACTGAAAAATGTAACAGCTTCATATTTTGCCATTTGTCTTTTCATGGCAGGGCTTTCTTACAGTCAGAGCCAGCCAGGAGGTCACTCTGTAGACTAGGCCGCCCTGAACTCACAGACATCCATTTGGATTAAAGGTGTGGGCCACCATCAAGGCTGGAATTTACAAGCTCAATTTGCATCATAGAAGACTGGCCTCTAGATGAGATCTTTAGCAGACAAAAGGAAACTTCAGCAGAATTAAGCACTATTTTACACTATCTACAGAAAAATTTTTAAGGAGGATAATTTTTAAAAACACATTTAGACTGTGGCTGGCTTTTCACAAGCTTCCATGCAAGCTAATGTTGGTAGATTAATTCCTGGGTGGTTGCCTCTACAACTCAAGCCTGTCTGTGCAAAGGTGCAGATGAACACTTCTATGGAATGCTTGCTGCAAAAAGTTTGCTTGCTCTGCTGGCAAGCCTGTCCTTCCAGCCTCTGTGTTCGCCACCTGACCTGTGTCCAGAAGGTGAAAACCTGGACCCCAGGCTGCAGGGCAGGTTCCAAGCACATTTCAAAACCTCTAGAAGGCAAATGGATGGGAGAGGAAGGGCTCCTCTCACAATTTCTCTGAATACCTGACACCTGGGAAGGCTGGGCAAGCAACAGATGCCCCCAATCCAGGGAAGCCAAAACAGCACCCACCTGCTGCATAATCGTGTCCCACCCAGTGGGTGAAAACCTACAAGAGAATACAAGCTTCCCAAAGCCTATCAGAGAAAGGGTCTCCAGCACACAGGCCAAATCTCCATCTGTGCCATCCATAGGCTCACCAGCAGAGTCAATAGGAGAATTCCCTCTATGTCCATCCTTAGTCCATGCCTTCACTGATTTGGACATGTTAAATTTTCTCCAAGCCACAACTTGAAACACAACAGCCACAGCAAACCACAGCACACAGTTAACCAACACATGCCATACATCACAAAACAATTCCTCCTGGAACATAGCTTCCTTGAAGGTGTTATTTCCCATCTTGCAGAGATTCTAGCTTACCAAACTGGTCTCTACACCCCACGTTAGTGTCACCATTTGTGGGGTCACTGCTAGGATTTGTGGCAGGGCCCACTTTGTCCCAGGACGACCCATGTGGAAAACTCATGCAGGAAAGCACACCACGTGTACACAGGTTGAGGTCCAAATGCAGAGAGAAATTTTATTCCAAGATGTCTGCTTAAATATCCATCATGACTCAATCCTCAGGGCTGAATGCTGAATCTTTTCATCACTCCACTCCACCCCATGGGTCTGGCCAAGGAGGTACCATTGGCTTAGGAATGTTACCCATCTTAACTAAGTTTTCCTAGAAAGGAGGAAATAAAGAAAGAAATAAAAGCATTCATGGAACTAAATGACAATGACAGTACAACACAACAAAACCTATGGGACACTTTAAAAGCAGTCCTAAGAGGGAAGTTTATAGCCCTGGGTGCCTGTATTAAAAAAAGAAAAACACAGAAAGATGACAGATAAATGAGCTAACACTGCAGCTAAAACACTGGAAAGACAACAACAAATAAACCCTAAATGCAACAGACAGGAAGAAATAACAAAAATCAGAGCAGAAATCAATGAAATAGAAACAAAGAAAACAATACAAAAAAAAAATCAATGAATCCAAAAGTTGTTTCTTTGAGAGAATAAACAAGATAGACAGACCCCTAGCCCAGTTAACCAAAAAAAAGAAGGAGCCCCTCCAAATAAATAGAATTCATGAAGAAAGGGGAAATATCACAACAGCCAGAGAAAAGATCCAGATAATCACACAGGAATACTTCAAAAACCTATACTCTACTAAATTTGAAAACCTAAGAGAAATGGATGAATATCTGCAATCTGGGGAATCACCAAAGTTAAACCAAGAGGAGATTGACAGCTTAAACAGACCCATAATATACAAAGAAATTGAAAATGTAATGAGACCTCCCAACTAAAAAAAGCCCAGGTCCAGATGGTTTCACAGCAGAATTCTATAAAACATTTAAAGAGGACTTACAACCATTATTACTCAAACTGTTCAGAAGGATACAAGCAGAGGGAAATCTCCCAAATTCCTTCTATGAAGCCAGCATCACTCTAATACCAAAACCAGGCAAGGATGCAACCAAAAAAAGAGAACTACAGACCCATCTCATTAATGAACTCAGATGCAAAAATTCTCAACAAAATACTTGCAAACTGTATACAGACCCACATCAAAAAGATCATCTACCATGATCAAGTTGGATTCATACCAGAGATACAGGGACGGTTCAACATACAAAAATCAGTAAATATCATAAAACACATAAATGGACTGAAGGACTAAAACCACACAATCATTTCAACTGATGCAGAAAAGGCCTTTGACAAAATCCAGCATCCCTTCAGGATTAAAGTATTGGAGGTAATTGGACTGGAAGGATCATTCATCAACATAATCAGAGCCATATAAGAAACCCACAGCCAGCATCATCCTAAGTGGAGAAAAGTTAGAAGGATTCTCCATAAGGCTGCTCCTTGTCACCACTCCTCTTCAATATAGTGCTTGAAACACTGGCTAGGACAATAAGGCAAGAAAAGGCACTTAAAGGAATACTCATTGGAAAAGAGGAAGTAAAACTATCCCGTTTTGCAGACGACATGATAGTTTACCTTAGGAACTCTAGAAACTCCACCAGAAAACTCCTAGAAATGATTAAAAGTTTCAGTAAAGTGAAGGGATACAAAATTAACCTAGAAAAATCAGTAGCCTTTCTTTACATCAACAACAAGCAACTGAAGAAGGAATACAAGGAGCCCTTCCCACTCAAAATAGCCTCAAAAGCAATAAAATACCTAGGAATAAACCTAACCCAAACCACCAAGCCACTCTATAAAAAAAATTCTAAGCTCCTGAAGAAGAAGATTGAAGAAGACATCAGAAGATGGAAAGACCTCCCATGCTCATGGATTAGAAAAATTAATATAGTAAAAATTTCCATTCTACCCAAATTAATATACAGACTCAATGCAATCCCAATTAGAATCCGAAAGTCATTCTTCACAGGCTTGGAAAAAAAATTCTTAAATTCATATGGAACAGCAAAAGACTCCAATAGCCAAAGCAACCCTGAGTGAAAAGAGCAATACTGGGGGATTTCTATACCAGACATCAAACTGTACTATAGGGCTATAGTCATAAAAACAGCCTGGTCTGGCACAAAACAGACCTACAGACCAATGGAACAAAACTAAAAATCCAAACTTGAGCACATACAATTTCAGCCACCTCATATTTGACAAGGGAGTCAAAAAGACTCCATTGAGGAAAGACAGCATCTTCAGCAAATGGTGTTAGCAAAACTGGATCACCACTTGTAGAAAAATAAAATTAAACCCCTACCTCTCACCCTGTACAAAAACAACTCCAAATGGATCAAAGACCTCAATGTGAAACCCAAATCTCTCAAGGTGATAGAAGAAATAGTTGGCAGCAACTTACAAGACATAGGTGTAGGAAGAGACTTTCTAAATCAGACAGCATCTGCTCAGGAAATAAGGTCAACAATTGACAAGTGGGACCTTATTAAACTCAAAAGTTTCTGTACAGCAAAAGAAACAGTCAAGGAATTGAAGAGAAAACCGACAGAGTGGGAGGAAACCTTCACTGCAGATACATCTGATAGAGCATTAACTTCCAGAATATATAAACTATTCAAAAAACAAAGTATGAAAGCAAATGACTCACTCAAAAGATGGAGTAAAGAGCTGAGCAGAGACTTCACAAGTGAGGAAATAGAGATGGCTGAGAAACATCTTAAAAAGTGTTCAGCATCACTAATAATTAAGGAAATGCAAATTAAAATCACTTTAAGGGGCTGGAGAGATAGTCTAGCGGTTAAGAGCACCGACTGCTCTTACAGAGGACCCGGGTTCGATCCCCAGCACCCACATGGCAGCTGAGAACGGTCTGAAACTCCAATTCTAGGAGAACTCCAGTTCCAGGGGAATCCGACACCCTCTTCTGACCTCCGCGGCATTGCACGACACAGGTGCACAAACCTACATGCATATAGTACATTCATACACATACAGAAAAAAAAGAAAAGATATCATCTTACCCCAATAAGGCTGGCAAGGATCAAGAAAACAAATGATACTAAATGCTGGAGATGGTGTGGGGAAAGGGTAACCCTCATCCACTGCTGGTGGGAATGCAAACTTGTACAACTTCTATGGAAAGCAGTATGGAGAACCCCTAAAAGACTCAAAATGAGCCTACCACCTAATCCAGCCATACCACTTCTGGGAATATATCCATCAGCCTCTTCCTACCATAGAGATACATGTACAGCCATGTTTATTGCAGCTCTCTTCACAATAGCAAAGAGCTGGAACCATCCCAAATGCCCCTCAACTGACATGGATAGAGCAAATGTGGTACATCTACACAATAGAGTTCTATGTAGTGGTAAAGAAAGATGATCCCAAATCTAATTGGCTATTGGCTCTCTCCTTGGAGGAATAACCCATGGCTGATGCCACAAGCTTACATCCTCTAATGGTTAGGAGATGTTATAAACCACACGATGACCCTGTCATACTTAACAGAAGAAAATGTAATTCATGGATTAACATACCATCCAAACATCTGTGTCTATAGCAATGTAACCTACCATAACAACTAGTAATGTTTAAATACCTATATATCCAATTGCGAGTGCTTCATTAGTAGGACCGAAAAGCTATATATTATACTGTTTAAATACCTATATATCTAATTGTATGTGCTTCATTAGTAGGATTGAAAGGTTATGCCTGGACAAGCTGGCAGCCCATGAAAGAAAACAGCCAGAATTGACTAGAGACCAAGACAACAGCTCCAGAGAAAGTAGACTGTTTTGCATCTCATCCACGTGTGCCCCTTTTCTAAGCCTAGGGAACAATCTGCGGAAGAGGATGCACGGTAGAATGTAAGGGCTGCGATTGGGGTGAAAGGTGAAACTACAACAATATAGACTGGACACTCATTTGATCAACTTGATTGAACATACAAGCCCCCCCCGCCCCGCTGGATGGTGGGACCCATGAGCTGTATGGGTTTGGGCACAACTGTTCGCAAATTGGTTTGACATGAAGGATGCTTGTACTCACAAATTATCACTTATTGTTAAAAAAAATGAAAACAAAACAACAACAACAAAAAAACCCAGAAAGATGTAGAAAAGTTACGGCAGAATGCATGATCTGGGATGGGTAGGGGTGGGGCGGGGTGAAGGGAAGGGGATATATGCCTGAACTGAATTGGAAAATGATGTATGAAATACACAAAGCATCAATAAAAAAAATAAAAAATAAAAAATAATAAAGAAAATATTTAAAAAAAAAAGATGACATCATGAAATTTGCAGGTAAATGGATGGAACTAGAAGATTTTATGCTAAGTGAAGTAACACAATCCCAGAAAAACAGAAGATGAATAGTATCCCTTACCTGTGGATGCTAGTACCAAGTACCTAGTTGTAAGACAAACTGAAGAATCTTAATGTTATATTCCTCATGATCTAAAGACTACTATGCTCTTGCAATGTGGATCCCTAAACAGATTGTAGAGTTGACCTAACATTTATTTTCAGACCTTAGGTTTTTGGTACATGATGGAGGATATGTGTGCACCTTTTAGAGTATTATGGGATTAAAATGGAAAGATATGAATCAAGAAATATGATATGGAAATAACACACAGTTTGTTTCCAAAGGATACAATTTTAATATAGGTGCAATGTATTAGGCTGGTGCAATTTAGCCTTTCTGGCTGCTTAACAACCATGCTTAACACCCATACCAATTTGGCTGAGGGACCTAAGGGATAACTTTGTTCCTTGCCCTCAGAGGTCAACCAAGTCTTAGGGGATTATGCATGCGGGCACCTCTTGAAATGTCCTGCAGATGTGGGTCACCAGTCTTCCTGAAGGGAGGTCTTGGAGAGCCACTGATGGGACCTCAGCCAGTGTCCAGTCTACAGAGAGGAAAATCTGCTCATACTTCAGAAAAGGAAGCCTGGTCTAGCAAGACCTGCTTTTGTTCTCCAGTGGATGGAACTGGTGAATGAAAAGCGGAAAGGAGCAAGGGGCTCCCATCCTTCTCCCCCCCGCAAAAAAAAAAAAAAACCCTGAGTGACCCCTGAGGACAAGATCCTCAACTGACCTTGAGAAAACAAAAACCTTGGTTAATCTGGATTAACTGTGTGGTCTTAAGCATCCAAAAGGAACATACAACCAGATACAAATAATCAGTAAGACCAGAGAAACTGTACTGCAGACATAGAACTTGAGATCTTAGTAAAAACGACAAAAAGAATAAAGAGAGAATACTGTTGTTTGGCCTATCTCCAATTCTTACTGGCAAGTGCATCTACCCTGTGGCTGCCACCACTTTTGGCACTCCTCAAAGGCTTGAGGCACAGCTTTGTAACTTTCCAATATGGACTGAGGACTCATGTCTCTCCAATAATCCTCCAAACCTTCAATGCCAGATGGGGACTACTGAAATACCCAGCTTATGGACTAAACAGCTAAGGGGATGTCAGCCTCATCAGAGCGTAGACTACCATTGTTGGACTACCTGGGATGTATCATGGAGGCCAGCGAAGGGGGATCAAGACAGGATGCATGCTTACTGGACTTCATTTTGGGGGGCCATGGGAGGGAAAGACCCCACTGTGGAGAAAAAGTGCAGGATTGATGGTTGGGGTTGCCAAGGAGGAAACTTTGAGCACTTCCTTAAGGAAAACATGACATCTTTTTCTTTCTTTTTTTTTTTTTTTGTATGTGTATGAATGTACTGTCTGCATGTAGATCTGGCACCTGTGTCATGCAATGCACGCGGAGGTCAGAAGAGGGTGTCGGATTCCCCTGGAACTGGAGTTAAATATGGTTCTCAGCTGCCATGTGGGTGCTGGTGATTGAACTCCGGTCCTCTGCAAGAGCAGTCGGTGCTCTTAACCGCTAGGCCATCTCTCCAGCCCCACATGACATCTTTTAAGGAAGAAAAAACATCCTCCAATTCAAGTGATATGTGTATGTATGCATGTATGTATGTATATATTTATGTATACATATATAAAACATATATATATACATATATGTTATATATATATATAAAAAACATATATGTTATATATATATAAAAAATATATATATATATATATATATATACATAATGTAGCAATACAAGTTGGAGAGAACAACAGCAAAAGAACTGAAAAAAAAACTCTGGAGAGACTTGGAGAGAGATGCAGGACATGTATGATGGAGTGCAGGGACTTGGGTGGGACAGGGGGCATGAAAGGGGAAGCCACTCTAGATTTGATTGAGAAATGATGTGTGGCCTATGGAAAAAGTTTAATAATGGTAATAGTAAAAAATGGGAAAAATAATTATGGAATTGGCTCTCATGGGGTATTGCAAAGACACTCATGCACTGCAAGAATGTTTAGAAGTGTGTTCAAAGCAAGCTCTACCACAGAGCACCAATAAAATGAAGGGCATCTCCTGTTGACTAGATATTATACTGGAAACTTTCTTAAGGGTGGAAGTAAAGTAGCATGCATGAGACACTGGTGAACACCCTGACAGGCTGCTCCAATCTGCTGCTGCCAATTTGTGGATTTATTCTCTTCTCTATGGATACCACTGGTAGAAGTTCCCAGTTGAGTTCCCTCTCTCCTCCAGCACTGGCCTCCTCCAAAGACTGCCCTAACCTCTTAAGAACATGTAGATTAGGGGCTCCAAACATCCAAACCATTGGTCTCATTCTTATGTTTTGTTATTAAATGGTTAAAAGATGATTAAAGTAGGTCACCCACTACACTGAACCTTCATGTATCCATCCCAGGATTCAGTAAGGACTGAGTAAGGGTAAATTTTCTTCCATGTCTTCCAGGGCATGGGCCAATTTTTACAAACCCTTGCTCCAATTAGTGATGGTTATCCAGCCTTCAATATGTCTGTGAGGCTGCCTGAAGCACCTACCAAGGCTGAGACACGCCTAGCATTCTCTATGCCCAGCCCAGCTTCCTTCACTACTTCACCACTCTTCATTCCCAGAGCGTGCCTTTAACCCCCTGCCCCTCTATCACATTCCCATCCCAGAATCTTTGTTCAAGGGTCTCGGCCTCCAAAGAGCTTGATGTACCAAGTATCTGGGATTATGCAAGGAATTTAACCTGAACTATTTCATTTAGATTTCTCAGGAGCCTTGGAGCGTATTATATTGGACAAGCGGGTCTCAGAGGTGTGTGCTGTGTCCCTGTTGATGAATGAACAGCTGTAACAGAATGGGAATATGTTTCAGGCTTCCTGTGGGTCATGTGAAGTTACATGATGGGACTAATTCAGGGGAAAAAAACTGCAGTCTTTGTTAGAGACACTTCTACACTTCCCTAAGTTAACGTCCCCCACAGACCAAATACTCTCCGTTCCAACCCATCTAATGTTCCTTCTCAGAACTTACTACAACTTCCTCTTCTGTTTTTCTTGCTTCCATTTTCTTGGTTTGGGGCCACTGGAATATAAGTGTGACTTGATCATGGCTTGGGCTATCACCATTTACAGCTGTACCCCTGAACTATATTAGATATGAATTTTATATATCCTCTACATAGTTATTTTATGGTCTCCTGCCTCCCTTCTTCCATTAAACCTAAGTGCCACAAGAACAAGGGGCTTTGCCTGTTTGGTTTGCCATTTACAGCTTTGAATGTAGCATTAACCAGTTTCTAAAAGAATAATGAATGGATTTGTTCACAACTTAATATATGCTGCTAAATGGATTATTAAATGTAAAAAGAGGCGATGAAAAGTATCTGTGGCTTATGTTACTTATTTTAGCATTCTGTCACTAAAGTATCCAACAGAAGGAAACTAAGGGAGAAAGTGTTTATTTTGGCCCACAGTTTTGGAGGATTTAAGTCCACCATGGTGGAGAAAGCACAGTGGCCCAGCTGGGATCATACCTGTGGGAACATGTGGCATCATGCCAGCAGGAAGCAGAGAGCAAGGCAGGAATCATAGGTAGATACAACCTTCAAGGGCCCTAGTGAC
The DNA here is from genome assembly GCA_009823505.1 of Rhizomys pruinosus. Lineage (NCBI taxonomy): Eukaryota > Metazoa > Chordata > Mammalia > Rodentia > Spalacidae > Rhizomys > Rhizomys pruinosus. Next base: position 1,036,295 of record VZQC01011880.1, on the reverse strand, counting down.
CAACTTCTGGCCAGCAAGGCATCACCTCCCTAAATTTCCAGAACTTCCCAAATAGCACCATCAGTTGGGGGCCACATGTTCAAAGCATGGGTCTGTGGAGGATACCAGACTCAAACCAAACCATCCTGGTCCTTTTAGAGCTGCTCGTGATTCGGGCTTGTCTTTACATACTCTACCCTCATACATACAATGCTATTACACTGTGGTGTAAATAGAGAATAAGCAAAATATGTCTTCCAATGGAAGCAGAAATCATGAACACATTCATGTAATCATTTGATCTCTGTGTATCTAGTAGCATTATCAACAGCACCATAAGCAAGTGGCCAGATTTTTCAGTGCGGGAAAAGTTTCAGATGCTTCTCCGTTAATTAAAGGGTACAAAAGGCAAATATTTTGGGTTATTGTGATCAGGGACGAGTGTGTCTTCCCACACAGGAGTCAGTAAGTATCCCAGGATGCCTTGCTTGGGTGGCATCGCAAATACAGGTGTACTCAGAGTGAGACCAAAAGCTTCCTGGTGAGGATCTGGTATCTGGTGGTCCTTTATGAATAAGTAAAGTGACCAAGTAATGAATAAAGGGAAATACCTAACCAAGAAATACCAAGGCAACCCAAACACCAGGAAGGGAAAAGACACTGGCCAACATCAACTGGGGGAGAATAGGGTTTATTATGGCATAGAACTCCCAGGTCATAATCCAACATGGAAGGAAGTCGGGGCAGGAACTCCAGCTGGAAACCTGAGGTCAGGAACTGAAGTGCATGGAGAAGTGTTGCTTATTGGTTTGCTGCTCTGGCCTGTGCTCAGCCTGCTTTCTTATATAGTCTAGAACCACCTGTCAGGATGGCACCGTCCTCAATGGGATGGCCCTTCTGCATCACTCAACAATCAAGAAAATGCTTCACAGACATGACCACAGATTAATCCAATTGAGGAGGTTCCTCAACTGAGGCTTCCTCTTTCCAGGTGTGTCAAGTTGACCACTGAAACTATCCAGTACAACTGACCTCTTGTCACCTTGCCACACAAAGGCATCACCATTAAACCATAGCCTTTACATTTCTTGTCCCCAAGATTGCATGTTAATAGGCCAATTCCAAGGATATTTCCCCCATATTTTCTTTTATGATTTTTATGGTTTCAAATATGACAGTGTTTACTTGTGTTCGTATGTGTGTGTGTGTGTGTGTGTGTGTGTGTTTGTGTACTATATTGATGGATTTTTGCAGTATAGGAAATATTGGGTTCAACTCTGAATATACGTGAGCAGGTAAGAATTAGACAAGGAACTAAATGGCTGTTCTGGTTGGTGGTTAGAAAATTACTAAAAAAAACCCCACAAAACATTGCTAATGTACCTAACAAGGTTCTGGATTTATTAAGCAGTATACAGGTGGGCCTCGGAGGAGTCTGGGAGTCCGACAAAAGTTTCATCAAGCAAATAGTTGTTTGGGGCAGGTACATGTTATGTGTTGTCAAAACTTGAATCTGAGAGGTTCAGAGCTGCCAGAAGAGGGATCTTAGTGGAAGTATGGGATGTAGGCTATACAAGCTTGGTTGATTCCTGTCAGCAAGCCATAAAATCATGGGAAACTGAATACTACTTCTCAGAGGAATCTTCCAAGGATTTACCATTCTCTGACAACAGACTCCTCATGGCCATGAAAAATACATTAAATTATCTCACAGGAAATTTTCTAATGGATGTTCCACAGCCATGAATATCACTCCTGACTGTTTACCCAAAGGACTTCAAATCAATAGATCACAGAGATAATTCCATGGCAATGTTTATTTCAGCATTGTCTACAATATGTTATGAAACCAACCTAGATGTTCCAAAGCAAATGAATGGATAAAGGAAATGTGGTTTGTGGAGAAAATGGAATTTCTCCATCCAGAAAGAAGAAATAAGTTCTATTTGCATGAAAATGGGTGCAGCTGGAGATAATCCTATCAAGTGAGTTAGGGCAGTCTCAGAAAGCCACATATTCTGTTTTCTCTCATGTGTGGTTCTAGATTTTATATAAATACACAAAATCATGTGTGTAGGTACATAGCACATGAATGTAGAAGTGAAACTGTCTAGGGGGTCAAAAGGGAGGAAGTGTTGAGAAAGGTGTGGAGGAGAATGTGCTCCATGAACAGTAGGATATGCTTGTATGAAAATGCCAACATGATTATCTAAGAAAACTTCCCAAAATTAAGGAAAAAACTGCTATAGGGATTTAAGAAGCACATAGAACACCAACTAGACAAGACCAGAACAGAAAAATCCCCATGGCATATTATAGTAAAAACATTAAATATACAGAACAAAGAGAGGGTACTGAAGGCTGCTAGAGGAAAACAAGTTACATATAAAGGAAAACCCATCAGAATCACAGCTGACTTTTCAATGCAAGCTACAAATGCCAGAAGAGCCTAGACCAAAGTATTCCCATTCCCAGCAGTAAATGACATTGGATTCCAGTCCTTAATACTCTATCCAGCAAAACTATCAAGGTTGAAGGAGAACAGAAAATTTTTCATCACATAAATAGACTAAAAGAATTCAAATCTTGAGTGCACAGAGCTTGGATCAGGGGATTTTACCAGACCACCTGAAGCACAGCTACTCTGTGGCTGCCACTGCTTTTGCCATCCTTCAAAGACATGAGACACAGCTTTTCAACCTTCCAATATGGACTGAAGACTCATGTCTCTCCAAGAATCCTCCAAACCTTCAGTGCCAGATGGGGACTGCTGAGACATCCAGCTTGTGGACTGAGCTACTACTGGGGTTCCAGCCTCTCCAGAGTATAGACAGCCATTGTTGAACTACCCAGGCTGTATCATGGAGATTAGTACAAAAAGATCAAGACAGGACATGGTGCTTACTGGACATCATTTGATGACCATGGGAAGGGAAAACCCCTGTGTGGAACACAAGGGCAGCACTGATGGTTGTTTGGGCTTGCCAAGGAGGAGCCTTCAAACAGTTCCTTAAGGAAAGGAAAACATGACATCTTTCAGCTTAATAAAGAAAAAAATCAAGAATAATAAAAAAGAAATCATGAGCTGAAGATGCTAAAACTTATGACATCATAATCTTGATATATGTGTGGCATGAATGTATGCATATTTTGGAGTGATGCAAATTGGTAGCAACAACAACAACAACAATGACAACAGACTGGGTCAAAGAACTGACTGAAATGGTGAACTTCTGCCCCAAACAGTAAACTTTTGCACTGAAAATTTTAAAAGAGACTGAGAAAGAGATGAAAAACACATTTGGCAGAATGCATGAGCTGGGGGGGTGGGGCAAGGAAGGGGGATGGGTCTGGATTTGATTGGGAAATTTCATATGAAATGCACAAAGCTTCAAAAAAATTGGCTTTGAAAAATAAAGAAAATGTCCTTATGCAGCAGAACAGTGTGCACAAACAATATACACAGTGAAGATTTAAAATATACCCTAAAGTTCTAAGATATACTTTTTAAAAGGAAAAGATACTTTCATGATGCATTGAACCAAAGTTGATTTGCCCAAGAAGAAGGAAAGCTCTTTGGGAAGAGTCAATCTTCTACCACAGAACATAGTTTCACAATTGAGTTTTACTACTTCCTAGGGGGCACATGTTCATATTCTTGTGTGTTAAAGCCACAGTGCCTTGTATGGTCCCAAGATAATTTTCTCACCCTCCTAATCCTACAACTCTCCCCCATTCCCTAGAAGCAGCCACTTTAGATACTCATGTTGTTTATTCTAACATATAAGTTAACATATATAATATATGTAATTTATCATATATACATACACAGAGATGTTGTGTCATACATGCATGTATTGCTATTTCCCTTTCATTTGAGGTAGAGTATTTGGTTTTCATGACTCCCACTTCAAAGTAGAGATCCTTCTTTTTGTCTGCAACCCTCAAGATAATGTTAGGTAAGTCAATATTCAATGTTCAATGCAACTGTGTTTGTAGTGTCCTTTGCTGATTAATTACTGTCTTAGTTACCTTTTCATTGCTGTGATAAAATCTTCCAATAATAGCACCTTACAAGAGGAAGGGTTAATTCGGGCTCACAGATCCTGGGAAAGCGCAGCCACAGACAGGCAAGACTGGAGCATGAGCAAGAAGCTGATAGTCACATTGCAGCTACAGTCAAGAGGCAGAGCCTGAACAGGAAGTGGGGCTGGGCAAGAAAGCCTCAAGACCATCACCAGCCACCCACTTTTTCCATTGTGGCTATACCACCTACGGTTACATGACCTTCCCAAACAGCTTTCTTTTTGGTTTAATCATATGTATTCTTACTGTGGTTTTCTGCTGTTCAATTAAGAGGTCTAAGCACTCATCTCAGTACTATTTTCTCTTTGTTGATCAGGTTCATTTCCTGGTGCCCTTCTCACTGCAAGCTTCCCTCCTGCAGACCACTGGATTTCTATTCTCACTGGTGTTGATGAAGGTTGCACAGACTGGTAAGTGCAGAGCCCTCCTAACAACAGTGTCTGTAAATGGAGATGGCTCGGCCAGTGGAGAGTGACAGAAAGAGAGAGAAAAATCTAAAAACTAAAGAAGAAGTTCATATTCATAATCTTGGAAAGAGGATTTCCTTCTTGACTAATTGTTCTCTCCTAACTTGTATGTCACCTGCAGTTTCTCCTTTATGTTTCTCTTCTAGAATTATTGTTCTTTCTGACATAATCCTACCCATACACAGGTATCTATGATAACCTGTGATTTACAAGCCCCCACAATTCAATTATTCAATATTTACTTCATTAATTCCCTCTCAGAGAAGTTTTGTGGGCCTTGAAATGAAATATGACTTTTGGCTTGCTAACACAATCTGCTCAGGGTCTGCTTCTTTGGGAGTCCTTCCACAGTTTTATCCTCTGCCCTCTCCTGTCCTGGGATGCACCATAGTCTGTGAAGATAGCACCTTCCTTGTAACTGCATCAGTTGGGCCTGCTTCCAATAGATTTAATGACTCTTAGGAATGGTAAAAAACTAGACTTTTGGAAATCTCCATCATTTGGAGAACTATCCTACAGAGCATAATCTGTCCTAGGAAGTAAACTGAAAATTACACACCTGCCCTTCTAAGTCATGAAGGCAGCCTCACTAGACAACTTGCCTACCTCACCATCTAGATGGATTTTTGAGTCCCAAATAAATCTAATCAAAACCTCTAAGCACAGCAGTGGCTGCAGGATGAGATGCATACAACTCTTACATTCTCAAGGAAGTGCCTTATCCTGAAGTGTGTGTGTGTGTGTGTGTGTGTGTGTGTGTGTATCATCAATCATCTATCTATCTATCTATCTATCTATCTATCTATCTATCTATCTATCTATCATATATCCATCTGTATATCTATATGTTCCTCTCCATAAATATAAAAACATTGTTGCTTATTTTTTAAGTGAAGCAGAGCAAGAACCTAGCATGTTTACCTTAAATCATCTCCCCTATAATGTGATGATCCAAATCTCTAGAACAACCACAGGATTAAAGCAGTAAGATTCAAAGTATCCGGCTCCAGTTAGTGGAAGGTGCAATAAAACAAAGGATTCCCAGCAGTCATGGTCAAATTAGAAGTTCAATCAGATTCTCTATATGTGGAGTTGAATTCCAAACAAATTGTTTTCTCACACTTTAAAATTCCAAACTAATTTATATAATTTTTATTCAAAAAGAAAATCTTATAAGACAGCTGTAAACATTGCATTTATTGTCTTATTCTTACAAGAAAATGTAAGGTTGAACTCATTATTCAGCCAGGACTGGAAATCTCCCTGAGCTGGATGCTTTCAGTTGTGAACTTGACACACCTTGGAAGGGGAAACTCAGCCAGGAATTTCCTTTAGCAAATTGGTCTGTGGGCACGTCTGTGAGAGCTTTTCTTGATTGCTGAGTAATTGCTGAGTAGAAGGGTCCTGCCCACTGTGGGTGGTGCCACCCCAAGGCAGGTGGTCCTGGCTTCTATAAGAAAGCATAACGAGAACAGACCACGGGAGCAGACCAGTAAGCAGTGCTCCTCCATGGTCTATGCCTCAGCTCCTGCCTTGAGTTCCGCCCAGGCTTCTCTCAATGACGAACTGTGATCAGGAGATGTAAGCCAAATATACCCTTTCCTCCCTAAGTTCATTTCAGTCAGAATGTTTTATCACAGCAATAGAGAGTAAGTAGAACAAAAACTGATACCAGAGAGTGGAATATGACTGTGATTTACTTGAACATGATCATTTGGGGGAAGATTGTAAAACATTTAGAGCTTTGAGCTAGAAAAGATGTTTCATGCCCAAAGCTTAATGTGTTATTCCGTGGGATCTTGGAAGATCAGAAAATAGAAAGAAATTCAGATGATGGAGGACTCCCTTGTAAGTTTCAAAGAGACACTTGAGAGATCCTCAAAGACTCTATTTGGGTCATTCATGTAATATATTCGAATTAAAAATTTGTGGAAGTGAAAACTTTTGGCATTGGTTAGCTGGGGCCGAAAAAGAGCTGTGATTAACAAGAGACCAGCATCACTGAGGTGAAATCTAGGGTCAGCACACAGAAGTTGCTCTCCAGTGGGACCAAAGAGAGGAGCCAAGGCTGCATCTCAAGCTAGACGCTGTTCTTGATAGTGCTTGAGTCCCCCTCATGGTGGTGTTTCAGGCAGCATGAGAGCCCCAGGATTGAGGGGGTCATGGACAGAATCTAACGCTTGGCACCCTGTGATGCCAGGAGAGGCTACTGATGAAGGTGCAGCCTCAGTTGGACAATGGGGATGTCAGGACTGTGGATGACCACCAACGACAGTGGCAGATACAGACTGCAGCTGGCCTGAGACTGAGTCAAGCTGTGTGCGCTGCAGATGGCAGAGACAGAGAAGTGGGACTGCCCAAGCCTTTTGGAGCCAGAAGAACACGAGTGAATCCCAGATGTGCTGTACCAAGGCACCAAGCTATATTGTGAACTCTGGGTTGGCTTAAATATGCTGTATTCTTCCTTTTTGAAAAAAAGAAACTATTTAACTTGGTTTTGATTTTATAGAAGTCCATAGTTAAGAGATTTTAAAGAGAACTTGGGGGGCTGGAGAGATGACTCAGTGGTGAAGAGTGCCTACTGCTCTTGCAGAGGACCCAGGTTCTATTCCTAGCACCCACATGGCGGCTAAGAACTGTCTTTAACTCCAGTTTCAGGAGAATCTGACACCCTCTTTTGACCTCTGCAGCATTGCATGACAGGGGTACACCAACCTACATGCAGACAGTACTCTCATACACATACAAAATAAATAAATAAATAAAATAAAAAAAGAGAACTTGGACTTTTAAAGTATTAGAATTTTTGAGGACTTTGGGACTTTTAATATTGTAGTGATGTATTTAGAAATCTCACCACAGTGGGGCTGGAGAGATGGCCTAGCGGTTAAGAGTGCCGACCGCTCTTACAGAGGACCCGGGTTCGATCCCCAGCACCCACATGGTGGCTGAGAACCATCTGAAACTCCAATTCCAGGAGAGCTCCAGTTCCAGGGGAATCCGACACCCTCTTCTGACCTCTGTGGCATTGCACGACACGGGTGCACAGACTTGCATGCAGACAGTACATTCATACACATACAGAAACAAAATAAAATTAATAAAAAAAAATTAAAAAAAAAAGAGAAATCTCACCACAGGTACAGACCACAAAATCAAAAGTAAACAAAGTTGGATTATATGTGTGGATAAAGTTCTACCACAGTCAGGGAAATGTCCAACAAACTGGAAAGGCAGCCAGCTGAGTACGGTGCCATCCCAGGGCTCTAAATCCCACGTGGGGTGTCATTATCTTCTCTGTCTGGTTACCTAGTTCCATCAAGTAGCTTCCAGCTGAGCAGGAGCCCGCTTGGGATGACACCCTGCCATAGGTGTCTCACACAGAGACGAACAAACATGTCCCACACAGTAGAATACGGTTCAGTTTTCAAAAATGAAATCCTACTATTTGCAGCAACACAAATAAACATAGGTGACACTATTCTCAGTGAAATAAGCCAGACACAGAAAGAAAATGTACTCATATTTGTAAGCAAGAAAATTTGTAGTTTAATATGTAGAGAGTGTAGAGTGCTGGTGGTCAGACACAGGGTAGGCAAAAGAGGCAGGAGAGATGGAAAGATTTAGAACAAGGGCTAAGCAGATGCATTTATATAGGATGAATAAACATCTAGTGATCTAATGTTCTGTATGTTATCAATATTGTATTATTACCTGGAAAATTTTTTGAGAGAGAATATTTTGATCAATGATGTATGCAAGATGATGTATATGATAATTTGCTTGACTGTAGTAATCACTTTAATACAAATAAAAATCATGTATACCCCAAATATATATATAATCATATATATATATTATATCTTCATATATGTTCACCTGATTTTACTTTATGCCATATTCCCTGCATTCTTTGTCAAATTACTTTCCTAGCCACCTTCTGAGGCAGTCACCAAAGTGTGGTTCTATGCCTCTTCCATCTACCCTCTTCCACATCTCCAGGTCCACCTCTCTGGATTTTGGTTTGTGTTCACTTCCAGCCCTGTCCTTACACAATTAGGATTTATTTTCCAGCTTTAGGGGAGCTGCATGAGAAGTTGAATTTCTGCTCAGGTCAGGTTCAGCTGTGCTCACTAAAGCCAGAACAATGTTTCCACAGCTCGAATGTATTGATAACTGTTAGCAAACATGCAATTACTTAGTGCTGTATACAGGGTTATTTCATTATTGTCATTGCTGCATCAAGGATCTGCCTGTTGGCCAGAAGCCAGCTCAGGATGAAGCCATGCCAGGTCTTTAGTGCAGGTTCCATGATTAAAAATGCTAATTACACGTGAAGTATTAGTGCGTTTTTAGATAACCAAATGCTTTTGTATAGTAACCAGATTACTCCAGAAGAATTTAGAAAGAAGAAGCAATCGCTGGGCGTGGTGGCACACGCCTTTAATCCTAGCACTTGGGAGGCAGAGGCAGGTGGATCTTTGTGAGTTCAAGGCCAGCCTGGTCTACAGAGTGAGTTCCAGGACAGCTGGGGCTACAGGGAGACCCTGTCTCGAAAAAGCAAAAATAAATAAATAAATAAATAAATAAATAAATAAATAAATAATAAATTAAAAAAAAAGAAAGAAGAAGTAATCATAAAGAGAAAACAGAGAGATGCAAATCAATGAAATGAAACAGATAGAATCCAGTGAAATTAAAAGCTGTGGAAACATTAATAAATTTAATAAGGCATTGATCAAAATTATATGTAAAAAATTAATGTATATTTTAAATATCAATAGTTTTTAGAGAGGGTATTACCTTAGCATCCAGGGCATTAAAATTGTAGGAAATAAATGTTATAAAAACATGGCAATAAATTTAACAAAAAGTTCAGCCAAAATAAATTCTTTAAAGACAAAAATTACCCAAAGTGACAAAAAATATTTAAAAATCTGGAAATTACAAGGTCATAATCCTGGATGGGCTCAATGTAAAACTTCTAAACTAAATACATATTGATAAATTAATTGCAATGATATATTGCAGCTTAGAAAATGATTCTCTAATAATGTGTCACTTTGAACCCAAATTGTTTATACTTCAGTATCATAAATTCATGAGAGAGCTTTCTCAGAAGTTCCCTTATCTGTCTGGTAAAAAATGCAATTGCCTTGAAGCTTCTTATTGAAATGTCATTAACCAAAGAAGGTCAAACTCAAGATGGAGGAAAAGACTCAAGTCAAACACCTCATCTATCACCCAGAAGAACTTTGGCCTACACTACTATACTATTCTTCAGGTCCCCTCATTTCTCATTAAGCTCATTTTCTACTCCTCTAAACTGCCCACAATTCTCTACTTTCTTCTCTCCCAAGAGGTGCTTTAGCCTCAACCAGTTGACCCTTTTTTTGAGTTACAATTTTCTCTGTGACATCAGTACATCTTAATATTTCTATGCTTTCCTTTTATTGAATTCCATCAGTAAAGTCAATTTCTGAACTCTCAGAGCAGTTTGGCTTCCCTATCTGAGTGTAAAATAACTGGCCTGGCAAGATAGGACTTCCGGCACAACAGTGGTATGAATTATGGGAGTGACCGTCTACTTTCTAATTGGATTTAAGGTCAGCTTCATAAGATGAATTCCATAACTGACATTAATGTTAGGCCTAAGAACGTGTGGCTAGACAGGCCATAGGGGAGAGGATAGTACTGTTATTTTGCTAAACAGATATAGTATTAAGCAAATCCCAATGACTTATTGTTATACTGATAGATTATGTATCTCTCAACTATCACCAGAGAAACTTCCTTATGAAGTATATGGTGATTAACTCAGAAATCTACAAATGGCCCACATGCAGAGAACAAGATGCTGGAGAGTGATTCTCCATGAGCTGAACACCAATATCAAACTTCTGCCTCCAGAGGCTCAGGGATCATTGTTGAAGAGGGGGCAGAAAGACTGTGAGAGCCAGAGGTGGTGGACGACCACAAGGAAAGTGTCTTCTACACAGCTGGGAAATTATTCATATGACCTCACAGTATGCACAAGTCCCATGTAAGCTCATGCCAGACAAAATACCAACATAGAATTGGGAAGTAGAAAAGAAGCCCCAACCATGGGGCTGGAGAGATTGCTCAGCAGTGAAGAGCACTGGCTGCTCTTGAAGAAGACCAGGTTCAAATCCCAACACTACATGGTGACTAGCAACTGTCAGTAACACCAGTTCCAGGAGATCCAAGTCCCTCTTCTGACCTCTGCCAGCACTGCATGACACAAGTGCACGTACATACATGCAGGCATAACACTCATATACATAAACTAAAAATAAATATTAAAAATTTTAAGAAAAAGAAACCCCATCCCTACCGAAGGAATTATTTGAAATTGATAGCTATTTGGAAAGGGAGTCAGTCTCTTTTAATGGTGTGACTCTTGGTAGGTTCACCCAGCTCCCATGGATGCATCCATGCTAAATGACATTCAGGAACACAAATTTGACTCTATAGGCCATGAAATTGGATAGAAGTAGTAAGATTGGGGGCAGATGGGGGAATCTAAATATAATCAAATATATTGTATGGAATTCACCAAAATTCAATTTAAAAAGAAAAAAAGGAAAATAGAATATAATACAGATATATTTTATGACCAAGTGTACTCTGTGAAAGCAAAAGTGATCAACAATGAAAATTAACCAATAAAATTCTTCATATCAACAGATAATAAAAATAGCATCCAAAAGAAAAGCCTTGAAAGAAAAGGGAACACTTATTCATTGTTGGTGGGAATGCAGATTAGTGTAGCCACATGCAAATCAATGTGGAAGTGTCTCAAAAAGATAGAAGTAGATGAAGGACAAGATCCATCCAGCTGTACCATGCCTGGGCAGGTATTCAAAAGGCTCTGTATCTTCCTACAGAGAAACTTGTTTATTCACATCTATTGCTGCTTAATTCACAACATCCAGGAAGTGGAAACAGCAGTGATGCCTATCACCTGGTGAATAGAAAAGGAAATACTATAAATTAATACAATTTACTATTATTCATGTATTAAGAAAAATTATATTATGAAATTTTCAGGTTAATGGATGGAAATGGGAACAAATGTCTTGAGTAATGTAACCCAGGCCCAGAGAGATAAGCATCACATACTGTCTCTGACACACACACACACACACACACACACACACACACACATATGTAGAAATTTTGAAACTTTAGATATATATTTCATTAGGAATACCCCTAGAGGTTAGGGAAGTAGTAAAGTTTCCATGCTTAAGTCCTAACCATTTCGCCCATATTTTAGTTGTAATATTTTCTGTAATATCTGCACATGTTAATATGTATGCTTTCCTTTTATTGAACTGTATCAGTAAAGCAATTTCTGAAATCTCAGAGGATGGATAATTGACACTGAAGACTTTTTGAAAAATGTAATATGGAAAGTCAACAGTATTTGAGCAATGCATGTTGGACTCAAAAGGGGAAATAAAAAGAACATAAAGTTGGATGGTTAGGGAGGTAGAGGAATACCTGAGATAAGTTGGGAAAATGTGTCAAAAATACATTGGACAAAGTTCTCAAAAACTAATAAAAATATCTTTAAAAGCTACTTTTCTATTTTATAACTAATATGGAATAAATAACACCATAACAAAACTTTATTATCATTTTAACAACAAACCTTCTGTCTAGCAGAAGGAAACATTGCTCAACAAAGAATGCAAGGGTCATTCTTTAACTTGATAGAGGACATATAATAACTAACAGAATAAACCTATAATTAATACTACACTTAAAGTTTAAAAGTGAATTCCTCCAACTCAAGAACAATTGTCAATGCAAGGAGGTGAAAAAAACAAGGAAGGAGAGAAAAAATTGAAAGAAGAAAGGAAGGAAGTAGGAAGGAGAGGGTAAGCCTTGTAGACTGAAAAACGCAATTAAAATTGTCTCTTTACATGTAATATTGCATAGGAAATCTTAAACAATGTGCGAAAGAACCAGGTAATTAAGGAGGCAAGAATAACTAAAGGGCAGGAAGCATGGAAGGTAAAGCCCAAGCAACAATGGAGATGATGTCCACTGAAGAAAACTACAGGCACGAGCAGAGCGTGGACAAGAGAGGTTGAATGTGCCATATGGGGCAGAACTGGAGGGATGGGGCTGCCCAGGGCAGTTGGAGCCCAGGTGATTCCCTCATGAGCTGGGATGTCAGATCCAGAGTTGCAGCAGTTGGTGTTTGTTCTGCTCAGTAGGGGCCTTGGTTGACCTACTCTGTCTCGTTCCCCCGTTTCTCCCTTTTACAATGAGAATGTTTATTCCTAGGCCACTGCATTTTGGAAAAACACAATTTGATTTTTTTATTTTCTAAAGTCTCAATCTTAAAAGGAATTACCTTGAATCTCAGGAGAGACTTTGCACTTTAGACTTTTGGACAGCATAGCAACTGTAACAACTATGAGAACTTGTAGAGTTGACTAACTATATTTTGCATTATAAGATAAAAATGAGAATTTAGAGGGAAGGAAGGGAATGCTGTGATTTAAAGTCATCTGTTTGAGTGTCTGATAACAAGGGCAGAGGAGAGAGAGAGAGAGAGAGAGAGAGAGAGAGAGAGAGAGAGAGAGAGAACCAAAAGGTGGGTATCAGCTTCGTTTCTTTGGGGTCCTCAAGTACTGACAGCTTTGTATATAGGGAATGGCAAAGAGTTGAACTTGTGGACTTACCTTTCCCAGGGTTTATGATGAGGTGGAGTCTGTATTAGACAAGTGTCTGCTGTCCTTCAGAGGTGTCCTTCCCTGCACACTGGAGGCCTCTTCTGGTCACACTTAGCTTTGCAGTCCCTGGGACTAAATTGGTCTCCTAGTTGCCTGAGACTTGTAGATCATGTGCTAGTTGTGGGCCGATTCCCAAGTGTCTTAGGGTCAGGTAAACCAACGCAGCACTGCAATTTGTACTGACATCTTTTAGGGAAAAAGTGCTCCAATTCAAGTGACATGTGTATGTATGTATGTATGTATGTATGTAGTTTTATATATACATATATATATGTATATATGTATATATTAAACTATGCATATATATGTATGTATATATATATATACTCTAGCAGTACAAGTTAGAAAGAACAACAACAAAAGAACTGAAAAAATACTCTGGAAAGACTCAGAACAAGATGCAGGACATGTGTGTCAGAGTGCAGGGACTCAGGTGGGGTGGGGGGCATGAAAAGGGAAATGACTCTCAATTTGATTGAGAAATGATGTAATCCCCCACCCCCCAAAATGGAAGTCTAGAAAGAGGTTCCAATAAGTCCTACAACCAACCCAGAAGAACTGGCTGGCAGCAGAGGACCTACAGTGCTCAGAAGGTGTCATTTGGACTGTTGCCCAGTTCTTGTGAAACAGAAAGGGAAGAGTGAACTATACCTTCCAATATAAAACCAAAATTGAAAACCCAAAACCTAAGCAAGTCAACACTCCATAAATAAGGAGACTACAAGGAAGGCACCTGAAGGAATCAAGGAAAGCAATCCTCCAACACAGTGAAGAAACACTAGAGATTTGCACCAGAATACAGGCAAAAACTAAAGGACATGCCAAAAGCACAATGCAAAAACAATATGGGAGGCCGGGTATAGTGGTGCACGCCTTTAATCCTGGCACTTGGGAGGCAGAGGTAGGCGGATCTTTGTGATTTCAAGGCCAGCCTGGTCTACAGAGTGAGTTCCAGGACAGCTGGGGCTACAGGGAGACCCTGTCTCAAAAAGACCAAAAAAAATTGGGAAAAGCCCAGAAAAACCCCACACCAAACTCTCCAGAGCCTGTGGAAGACTCCTTCAATGGGACCTCTGTAGAGACAGCCCAGGATACAGAATGTAAATTAACAATCATAGATATATTCAAAGAAATCATAGAACTAAGAAGAGAGAATGAAAAACTCAGAAAGGACCTAGAAGGAGATAATGAGAAACTCCAGAAGGAAGTGGAAACACTGAAAAAATCCATACTGAAATGAAAATGGAAACCAATGAACGAAACAAAGAGCTACAAGAAAAGATTGAGAAGCTCCAAAAGGATGTAGAACTAATACAGAAAACACAAGATGAAATAAAAAAGGAAATTGAACACTCATCCAATCAACAGGAAAGAATGGGAAAAAGCCTCAGAAGCAGAATGGAGGAAGCAGAAAAAAGAATATCAGACCTAGAAGATAGCACAGAGCAACTAAAAAGCTCAAGTAAAGATTATGAAAAGTTTAAAAATACACAAGAATGGAATAACCAGGAAATGTGGGACATAATGAAAAGATCAAACCTCCAAATCATAGGGATAGAGGAAGGAGAAGAATCCCAAGAGAATGGTATTGATCAGATCTTCAACAGAATAATAGATGAAAATTTCCCTAAACTAAAAAAAGACAAACCCATACAAATACAAGACTCACACAGAACACCAAATAGACTGGACCAGAGAAGAAACCCCCCTTGCCATATCATAGTTAAAACATTCGATACCCAAAACAAAGACAAAATTCTGAAAGCCACAAAAGAAAAACAACACATTACATATAAGGGGAAACCTATCAGAATTACAGCTGACTTTTCAGCTCAAACTATGAAAGCAAGAAGAACATGGACCAAAGCATTCCCAGTGCTAAATGACTATCAATGCCAACCCAAGTTACTATACCCAGCAAAAATGTCAATTCTACTTGAAGGAAAAAGAAAAATCTTGCATGATGTAAACAAGATGAAAGAATACATGTCTGCAAAACCAACACTTCAGACAATACTTGAAGCAATTCAAAGGACAGAGGAGGAAAGCAACTACCCCCAGACACCTTGAAATGGAAATTAATAAAAGCAGAACTGCAGAAGTAGAAACCTAGACTAAAACCAAAAGTGGATAATAAGGTGAAAGGAAGCAACACACAGCTCTCAATTATCACCTTAAATATTAATGGACTAAACTCTCCAATCAAAAGGCATAGACTGGGAGGATGGATTAGGAAATAGAATCCGTCTATATGCTGTCTACAAGAAACCCAACTCACCCTTAAGGATAAGCACCAACTTAAAGTGAAAGGATGGAAAAAATATTCCAAGCAAATGGTACCAAAAAGAAAGCAGGAGTTGTTATCTTAATATCAGACAAAATATGCTTCAAAGTAGAAGCAATTAGAAGAGACAAAGAGGGACATTACATCCTTATCAAAGGGAAAATTAACCGTGAAGACTTCACAATCATGAATATATATGCACCAAACTCCAGTGTACTAATCTTTATAAACATAACTCAACAGGCCCTTAAGGCACAGGTTAACCCCAGCACACTAATAGTGGGGACTTCAATACCCCACTCCATCCTTTGGACAGATCAACTGGGTGAAGAACAGAGAGACATCTGAACTGAACAATAAAATACAGCAAATGGACCTCACAGGCATATTCTGAATATTCCATCCAAATACCAGAGAATATACTTTCTACTCAGAACCCCACGGAACATTCTCCAAAATTGACCACATACTTGGACACAGAAAAAGCCTTGACAAATACAAAAACAATTGAAATATTTTCATGCATTCTATCAGACCATAGTGCAATAAAGCTCAATATCAACACCATGACAAGTCCTGCTCCCTACAGGAACACATGGAGACTAAACAACACAGTCCTGAATAATGAATGCGTCAAAGAAGAAAGAAAGAAAGAGATAAAGGCATTCCTGGAACTGAATGACAATGACAGTACAGCACAACAAAACCTATGGGACACTTTAAAAGCAGTCCTAAGAGGGAAGTTTATAGCCCTGGGTGCCCACATTAAAAAAATAGAAAGAGCACAAATAAATGAGCTAACACTGCAGCTAAAAACACTTGAAATACAACAGCAAATGAACCCTAAATGCAACAGACAAGAAGAAACAACAAAAATCAGAGCATAAATCAATGAAATAGAAACAAAGAAAATAATACAAAAAATCAAAGAATCAAAGAGTTGGTTCTTTGTGAGAATAAACAAGATAGACAGACCTCTAGCCCAGTTAACCAAAAGAAAGAAGGAGCAACTCCATATCAATAGAATTCATGATGAAGTGGGAAATATCTCAACAGACAATGAAAAGATCCAGACAATCATACGGGAGTTCTGCAAAAACCTATACTCTACCAAATTTGAAAACCTAAGAGAAATGGATGAATATCTGCAATCCAGGAAATCACCAAAGCTAAACAAAGAAGGGACTGACAGCTTAAACAAACCCATAATATATGAAGAAATTGAAAATGTAATGAGACCTCCCAACTAAAAAAAGTCCAGGCCCAGATGGTTTCACAGCAGAATTCTATAAAATATTTAAAGAGGACTTGCAACCATTATTACTCAAACTTTTCAGAAAGATACAAGCAGAGGGAAATCTCCCAAATTCCTTCTATGAAGCCAGCATCATTCTAATACCAAAACCAGGCAAGGATGCAACCAAAAAAGAGAACTACAGACCCATCTCATTAATGAACTCAGATGCAAAAATCCTCAACAAAATACTTGCAAACCATATACAGACCCACAGCAAAAAGATCATCCACCATGATCAAGTTGGATTCATACCAGAAATGCAAGGATCGTTCAACATATGAAAATCAGTAAATATCATAAAACACATAAATGGACTGAAGGACAAAAACCACATAATCATCTCAATTGATGCAGAAAAAGCCTTTGACAAAATACAGCATCCCTTCATGATGAAAGTACTAGAGGGAATTTGACTGGAAGGATCATTCCTCAATATAATCAAAGCCGTATACAAGAAACCCACAGCTAGCATCATCCTAAATGGAGAAAAGTTAAAAGGATTCCCCATAAAGGTAGGAACCCGTCAAGGCTGCCCCTTGTCACCACTCCTCTTCAATATAGTGGTTGAAACACTGGCTAGGGCAATAAGCCAAGAAAAGGAAATCAAAGGAATACTCATTATAAAAGAGGAAGTAAAACTATCCCTCTTTGCAGACCATATGCTTAGTTTACCTAAGGGATGCTAAAGCACTCTACCAGAAAACTCCTAGAAATGATTAGGAGTTTCAGTAAAGTGGTGGGTTACAAAATTAACCTAAAAAAATCAGTAGCCTTTCTTTACCCTAACAAGAAGCAACTGAAGAGGGAATACAAGGAGACCTTCCCAATCACTATAGCCTCAAAAACAATAAAATACCTAGGAATAAACCTAACCAAAGACACCAAATATCTCTACAACAAAAATTATAAACTCCTGAAGAAGGAGTTTGAAGAAGACATCAGAAGATGGAAAGACCTTCCATACTCATGGATTGGAAAAATTAATATAGTAAAAAGGTCCATTCTACCCAAATTAATATATCAATTCAATGCAATTCCAATTAAAGTCCCCAGGACATTCTTCACAGGCTTGGAAAAAAATTCTTAAATTCATATGGAACAACAACCCCCACCCCCAATAGCCAAAGAAACCCTGAGTGAAAACAGCAATACAGGGGGGAATTTCTATACCAGACATCAAACTATACTACAGGGATACAGTCATAAAAACAGCTGGAGAGATAGCCTAGCGGTTAAGAGCACCGACTGCTCTTGCAGAGGACCCAGGTTCGATCCCCAGCACCCACATGGCGGCTAAGAACCGTCTGTAACTCCAATTCCAGGAGAACTCCAGTTCCAGGGGAATCCGAGACCCTCTTCTGACCTCCGTGGCACTGCACGACACGGGTGCACAAACCTACATGCAGACAGTACACTCACACATACAAACATAAATAAAATTAAAAAACAAAAAAACACAAAAAAACAGCCTGGTACTGGCAGAAAAACAGACCTGTAGAGAAATGGAACAAAACTGAAGATCCAAACTTGAGCACACACAATTTCAGCCACCTTATATTTGACAAGGGGGCCAAAAAGACTCAATGGAGGAAAGACAGCATCTTCAGCAAATGGTGCAGGCAAAACTGGATCACCACTTGTAGAAAAATAAAATTAAACCCCTACCTTTCACCCTGCACAAAAACAACTCCAAATGGATCAAAGACCTCAATTTGAAACCCCAAACCCTGAAGGTGTTAGATGAAAAAGTTGGCAGCAACTTACAAGACATAGGTGTAGGAAGAGACTTTCTAAATCAGACAGCAGCTGCACAGGAAATAAGGTCAATAATTGACAAGTGGGACCTTATTAAACTCAAAAGTTTCTGTACAGCAAAAGAAACAATAAGGGAAGTGAAGAGAAAACCCACAGAGTAGAAGGAAACCTTCACTGCTGATCCATCTGACAGAGCATTAAATTTCAGAATATATAAACTACTCAAAAAACAAAGGAGCAAGAAAACAAATGACTCACTTAAAAAATGGAGTAAAGAGCTGAGTAGAGAATTCACAAGCGAGGAAATGGAGATGGCTGAGAAACATCTTAAAAAGTGTTCAACATCGCTAATAATTAAGGAAATGCAAATCAAAACCACTTTATGATATCATCTCACCCTGATAAGGCTGGCTAGGATCAAGAAAACATATGATACCAAATGCTAGAGTGGGTGTGGGGAAAGGGGAACACTCATCCACTGCTGGTGGGAGTGCAAACTTGTACAACCACTATGGAAAGCAGTATGGAGAACCCTTAGACTCAAAATTAGCCTACCACTTGACCCAGCCATACCACTTCTGGGAATATATCCATCAGACTCTTCCTACAGCAGAGATACATGTACAGCCATGTTTGTTGTTGATCTCTTCACAATAGAGAAGAGCTGGAACCAACTCAGATGCCACTCAACTGATTAGTAGATACAGAAAATGTGGTATATCTACACAATGGAGTACTATGCAGCAGTAAAGAAAGATGACATCATGAAATTTTCAGGTAAATGGATGGAACTAGAAGATTTTATGCTAAGTGAAGTCACTCAACTGATTAGTAGATACAGAAAATGTGGTATATCTACACAATGGAGTACTATGCAGCAGTAAAGAAAGATGACATCATGAAATTTTCAGGTAAATGGATGGAACTAGAAGATTTTATGCTAAGTGAAGTAACACAATCCCAGAAAAACAAAAGATGAATGGTATCCCTCATCTGTGGATGCTAGTACCAAATACCTAGGTGTAACACAAAATGAGCAATGTTAATATTATACTCCTCACGATCTAAAGACAACTGTGCTCTTGTATTGGGAATCCCTACACAGGTTCTAAAGCTGACCTAGCACGTATTCCCAGACCTTGGACTTTTAGTATATGATGGAGGGTATGTGTGCATCTTTTAGAGTAATATGGGATTAAAATGGAAAGATGTGAATCAAGAAATATGCTATGGAAATAACATACAGTTTGTTTCCAAAGGATACAATGTTAATATAGGTGCAATGTAACAGGCTAGTGCAACTTAGCCTTTGTGAGTGCTTAATGACCATATCTGAAGTCCCTACCAATTTGACCCAGGGACCTGGGGGACAACTTTGTTCCTTGCCCTCAGAGGTCAACCAAGTCTTGGGGGCATCTCTTGAAAAGTCCTGCAGAGGTGTGTCACCATTCTTCCTGTTCAGGGAGGTCTTGGAGAGCCACTAATGAGTCTTCAGCCAGTGCCCAGTCTATAAAGAGGAAAGTCTGCTCATCCTTCAGAAAAGGAAACCTGGTCTAGCAAGACCTGATTTTGTCCTCATGTGGATGAAATTGGTGGATGAGGAGATGAAAGAAGCAAGGGGCTCCCCCTCTACCCCCAAAAAACCCCTGAGAGACCCCTGAGGACCAGATCCTCAAATGACCTCAACAAAACAAAACCTTGGTTAATCTGGGCTATCAGTATGGCTTTAAGCATCCAGAAGGAAAGTACAACCAGAAATAAATAATAAGACCAGAGAAACTGTAAGGCAGACACAAAACTCGAGATCAAGCAAAAGAACAAAAAAAAAACAAAAAAAAAAAAAAAAAACAAGCAACCGTTGTTTTGGCCGGATCCTATAATTTCTCACAGGCAAGCGCAGAGGCTCTGTAGATGCCAACTGTTGTAGTAGTCAAGCTCCTTCAAGAGACAAGGAGATACAGCGGTTTTTAATTTTTAGCCTTCCAGTGTGGGCTGAGGACTGCTGAGTTACTCAGCTTGTGAACTAAGAGCTAATGGAAAAAATTCAGCCTCCTCAGAAAATGGACTGACATTGTTGGATACCTCAGCAATAACATGGAGAACAGTTGCGGGGGATCAAACGGACGTGAGGCTTACGGACTGGACTTTCATTTGGGGACACAATTTTTTAAAGCAGAAGCACATCAAGTAGAGGGTTTCCTTCTGCATAAGATATTTTTTTGTAGTGTAATGTCTTAATTATAGTCTGCCATCAAATATCGAGGACTATCTTTAATGTTTAGATAGTAATATTAGCAGCATGCAAAAGACAATTATTGTAATGGTCAAAATACAAAATATTAATGTTCATAAATAATAAAAAAAAAAGTTTTTTTTTAAAATTATATATATTTTGAAAAAATATATATATATAAAGAAATAAAATAATAAAGATATTCGCAGCAGAGGCAGTCCTATTGCAAGGACCTTCATTTTGCTGCAGTTTGATCATAGGCCTTTTTAAAGTTAAAAACTGATGGGGGCATTGAGATGGCCTAGCGGTTAATGAGCGCCGACCGCTCTTACAGAGGACACGATGTTCGATCCCCAGCACCCATGGCAGATGAGAACGATCTGTAACTTCCAGTTCCAGGAGAACTCCAGTTCCAGGGGAATCCGAGACCCTCTTCTGACCTCCGCGGCATTGCACGACACGGGTGCACAGACTTGCATGCAGACAGTACATTCATACACATACAGAAATAAATAAAATTAAAAAAAAAAATAAAGTTAGAAAACTGAATAGAAACACTGAATACTGTAGAAATGCACTTTGCTCAGTAATAATTAAATTGTTGCAATATTAGATTATCCATTTGGTTGTTATAGAAAATTCTTAACTGTAATTGATGGTTGTTGCCGTAATAGTATATTGCCTGTTTTTCTACCCTGCCTTGAAAAGACCAAAAAAAAAAGCTTTTCATTGGGGCTGGAGTGATAGCCTAGCAGTTAAGAGTGCTGATTGCTCTTGCAGAGGACCCGGGTTCAATCCCCAGCACCCACATGGCGGCTGAGAACCGTCTTGGCTCCAGTTCCAGGGGAATCTGACACCCTCTTCTGACCTCCGTGGCATTGTACGACATGGTGCACAAACCTGCATGCAGACAGTACATTCATACACATTAAAAAATTAAAAAAAATAAAAAGAGACATGTTTTACTAGCAAAAAAAGTCTTCCCAATGTAATAAGACAAGATAAATAAAACAGATTGGAAAGAAAGAAGTCAAACTATTTTTGTAGTTTGAATTTTCTTAAGGTCTACACAAAATGAAACCACTAATATTAATCATTAATCAGTGAGTTGTTCAAAGTTTGGGAATAAAAAAATCAACACAAATTATCACTTTGAAAAACAACTGATTGAGAAATAAATAACAAACATAAAAATGTTAAATGTGGAAAAGCTAACATGATATATATGTTATGACTTTACATTGACAGTTACAAAGAATTTCTCAGAGAATTTAAGGGAAATGTAATTAAAATGAAGTTTATTATATTTTTAGATAAGAATCCTTGATATTAAGGTGTTAATTCTTCACAAATTCATGAATAGATTCAAAAATTTTGAACAAAATGCTTGCAGTTTAAAAAAGTTCTTTTATTCTTTGAAAATTTCATACATTTACATAATGTGTTTTGATCAAATTCTTCCACCACAACCTCCCTCAAATTCCCCTAGTGCCTCCCACCCTGCCTCCCTCCTAACTGCATGGTCCCTTTTGTTGTTTTTGTCGTTATTAATAAGCTCCTGAGTCCAATTAGTGCTGCTCATATGAGTCTAGGTGCAGCCATCTATCCTTGAGCATGGGCAGCCTGTCCGTAGTAATTGTACAATGGTGGTTTCTAGAAGCTGTGGGAGAGAGAGATAGGGAAAATGATGATGATAGACAGATGACTACATTTTAACAATGTATTGCACAACAGGATTATTGCAGTATAAAATAACATATTGTGCATTTCAGAACTGCTAGTAGACCATAATTTAATATAAAACAATTAAGAAGAGGAGGGAGTGAGAGGCATATTAATTAGCTTGCTTAAATCTTTTGACAATGGCTACATGTGTCAAAACTCCATAAATGGATACAATTACCTTTCAGTTGAAATTAAAAACAAAAATTAAAAATTAAACCCATGAATACCCTTTTCATCCTATGCAGTTATTATAAAGTTTCTACCCATTTGCACATACAGGTAACTTTAATTTACTCACCATGTGCATTTTTTTCTTTAAAGGATATGTTATATTTACATGCCAACCTTCCTGGTCCCTCTGTGTTAACACTCTGAAGCTTTTTCATTGTCAAGAAGTTTGATAGTTTTGAAGCTAATTTTGTAATGCTTACTTCTGTCCAATTGGTTTATTGATGCTGTGTCTTGATTCTCCACAGTCTTCTATTTAGTCCTGAAGATTCCATGGATCTTTACAAATGGAGGAAAATCTGATCATTCTCCAAAACTCCCTCTTCCTGCTCAGTGTGGGTATCTGAAATTTTGTGGTAGCATTTAACAGTGGGTATAAAGACCATAATCCTTTCCTACGTGCTTAAATGCTTCTGTCAACATATTGCTGACATCACAGAAGGAAGAGTAGCTCTGATGCACCCTCTCAACATCTATCCTCTTTTGTCCATTTATATACCCATAAATGGTTTCAATGTCATTTGAGTCACTCTCTAAAGTGTTTCAGTTCTTTCTGAGTGGGTATTTCTTTTTCTAAAACGTTTTATTTGTTATTTTCATGTGTATTAATGTGTTGCCTGCATGTATGTAAGTACGCCGATGTCATGAAGTGCCCTGGGAAATCAGAAGAGGGTATCAGATCCACTGGAACTGGAATTATGAATGGTTGTTAGCTGGGAATCGAAATCAGCTCCTCTGCAAGAGCAGCCAGTACTTTTTAAAGCTGAGCCATCTCTCCAGCCCTTGAGTGAGTGTTTCTGCCTAAATTTGTGAGGGCAACTACTGTGGCCAAGTAATACAACCCTGATGTGGGGCAAACAGTATTCCTCGTCCCCCAAAAGTATGTCCATATTAAATTCCCTTCTCCCCTCAATCATTTTGAGGACTGCATGTGACGCTGTCATATTTAGCATTCTCCACAGGATACACGGAGACTGCAATTTCAGATGGATTATTGCTGGGAGAAGTGGCCAATGAGAGGGAGAACAGAAGCTGATGACCCAGGGTCATTTTGTTGCAGAATTTCACTATGAGAAAGCTCAGGTCAAAGAGTATTGGTCCCTGCCCACACAAGTGGTAAAGAGGCTTGGGTGTGCATGTGCCAATGCTCATCGGCTAGTACCCAGTAGGCTCTGAAGGGGGATGTTAGCATCTGGGCATTTCTGGCCACTGCACAGCAGCAACAAGGTAGCTGTGATATCTGAATATCCTAAATGCCATGAAATCAGGTGCTTCCAGCTGGACATCAGGCCAGTGGTCAGTGAGGTTCACTATCACCTACAGAGTCTCCCAGAGAACAAGGAAGAAGAAAAGGAAAAGAAAAAGGAAGAACCATGGAGTCTTAATTCCTGGATATGTGCATTAGCAGAGCCTAGGCAAACATTTTTTAAAAAAATGTTAATTGAAAATTGTTGAGAATCAAATAGCAGATTCATTTTAGTTTTTGAAGTTATGCATACTGCTTTCCATAGTGATTGCATGAGTTTGAAATCCCAGTGGATGAGTGTTCCCCTTCTCCCACATCCTCTTCAGCATTTAGTATCATTTGTTCTCTTTATTATTTATTTATTTATTTATTTATTTATATCTCAATATATTTTATTTGATTTATTTAACAATAAGTAATAATTAGTGAATACAAGCATCCTTCATGTAAAACCAATTTGCAAGCAGCTATGCCCAAACCCACACAGCCCAACGCTCCCACATCCAGCTGGAGGGGCTTGTATGTACAATCATGTTGATCGAACAAGAGTCCAGTCTATATTGTTGTAGTTTCACCATTCACCCCAATCGCAGCCCTTACATTCTACTATGCTCCCTCTTCCACAGATTGTTCCTTAGGCTTAGAAAATGGGCAAAGTGAATATTGGGTAAAATTTATTTGGCAGGCATTCAACTCAGCCCAAGTTTTGTCCACATATTATAGGATATTTTAAGACTTAGTAAAATGTTTAGATTAGTTAAATTTGGTTGTAGGTTTTGGTGAAAATGGTAATACATTTGAACTAATTGGGAATATAAAATGTTAATTGTTTTATTTATAATTTGTATTGAATTTCCAACAATAACTTTGGGGTTAAGGTACAGTTAAGAGTCTCAATGGTTTATTTCTATCCTTTCTTATTCTTCTATCTTGTAGTCTAGGGAATGACTTCTTTCTATATTTTTCTTTCTTCATGGTATTACAATAGCACCCTTGGTAGCACGATACTACTTTCTTTACGTGTAGGGATAATAAGGCATATATAAAAATAAAAAAAAAAAAGGAATTGAAAATTTAAGTTTAGTCTATATCCCAATAAGTAGCATGACCGGCCATGATAAACTGGTATTGGGATAAATTTAAAATGAGAAACTTAAACGCCTTGGGTTGACCCTGTTATTAAATTATGTGTATAGTGATAATAGCAACTTAGAAGCATCTATAGGCGCAAAACAAAAATTAGAAAAAAAAAAAGAAAAAAAAAAACAAAAAAGGAGGTGGGAGGTGGTGTCGTATCCCTTCTGGGATACAAATGGCGATAATTCACTCATGAAGTGTTCCCAACCTTATTGATTATTAGAAAGATTAAAATTTTGTGAATAAATTTTTCAATATTTTAGATCACATATATGAATCCTAAAACACCTGTGGGAGTCGGGATGTTTTTATGTTCTTTCTTATCTCAGGTAAAACAACCCCACCCCATCTACCCTTACTACCACATGCCATGAAATGTACCACGTTGGGCTAGGTGCAAGACTGAGCTGTGGGAAAAATAAAGCCAAAGAGTGCGCAGCAGAAGAGGCTGACCGCACTACTGAAGCATTCCAAGGTAAAAGAGGGAACGCTTCGATCACGGCCTCAGCTGGGCCTGAGTCACTAAGGACAGATGAGGCAACTCTCTTGAAGTTCCCTAATTTTGGGCATTAAAACTGTTTATAATGGGCGCCTCAATAGAAGATTTAGGCCGAATTCCAGTTTAATGCTGAGACGCAAAAACCCATGCACTTCCTCAGGCTCATCACTCGTAGTTTCGTGCACCTTTAATAAAATAGAAAAAAAGAAAAACATGATGGATGGTACTGAAGTCACTCCCTAACTGTAAATTAAAGAGCTAAAGAGCAGGCTCTGTTAT
The DNA here is from genome assembly GCA_009823505.1 of Rhizomys pruinosus. NCBI lineage: Eukaryota > Metazoa > Chordata > Mammalia > Rodentia > Spalacidae > Rhizomys > Rhizomys pruinosus. Next base: position 1,010,309 of record VZQC01011880.1, on the reverse strand, counting down.
AGTGGTAATTTATAAAACAGGCATAAACTAAAACTACCAACATACCAAAAAAAAAAGAAAAAAAAAAAAAGAAAAGGAAAAAAAAAAAAAAAAAGAAGTTTTTTGTACTGAATAGAGCATATGGGAAATAGTGAAAGGATAAATAATCTCTGATTTAGGAAGAGCCAATTACATTAGTGAAAGGAGGAGCTTTATAAGAAAATAGAAGCAACTTGTAAAATCAGAAAAAGAGATATTCAATGAACAGAAAGGGTCTGCAATGAATAGATAAAGCAATGATTATAGTTGATTCTGCCTAGGGGTGGTGTTACTTTTTTGTTATTTCTACGTTTTAATTAACTTTAACCCATTAATCCCGGCAACTCAGTAATAAAGCACAAAAGAAAAAACAACACAACAAGATCATAACAAAAATGATAAACACAGAACAATAAACAAGAACAACAGACCAAAAAAACCAAAAAAAAAAGAAAACAAAGAGGACACACCACACCCAACATCGATTGGATCCACCTTGTCCTGCCTCACACTTCCCACTATAATCCCTATACCCGCCTTGGTTACGCCCGTTTATACCGCTGAGAGTAAATTCATTCTATATCGCAAAAAAGATCGAACATGTGCGTACTGTGGAGCAGCTCTCACTCCTCGGGCCTCTAATTCGGAAACAAACCCAAAACTGAATACACACGGAGGAGACCCGCGGCACACCCCCCCACCTCTTACACCTCCACCCCACCACCCGCGGCTCACGAGTGAAATGCCGAGGAACAATTGGCATGGCGACGCTAGCCTCCCCCCGACTCTGCTGGCTACGCGCCCGACCCCCGCCTGGCCCCCCTCTCGCACATGGTAATCCAACCCCAACGAAATAATTGCTCCCTTATTCACTAAATTTGCCGCATCTTAGGCCCCCTCACCCCTGGGCACGCGAGAGAACGACCTAATCGTCATAACAAAGCTTCATGTCTAACCAGGCACACGGCGTAGTCCAACCCCCTCCCCACCCACCCCACCTCTCACCCGTGGCTGCACACCTAACAGCAGCTCCACCCTTTATGCGGCCGACCAAATAAACAGTACGGCCACGCTGGCCTAGCGCAAACACCCTAACAAACCACGCACGGGGCCCCCCATACAAACACACGACAAGACGGAGACTGACCACCGCCTATCCTAGCGCCACACGCCTCTTCCAAGATAGCCCCACCGCCCAGGACTAGCAAAAAAACCACAAACATCAGACACCCCCACTCATAACACACGCACGCCAAAATGAAACAGCTCCCCAACCCCACGGGCAACAACCGTCGCCCAATTCCAATCCCTGCCAGTAATATCCATCCCGTTGCCGCCGCGCTCCTCCGCCCATGTTACCTACCTCCCATGGAAAAAGTACGCTATACCCGGGGCAGCGAATCAAACCCTGGTCAAGACCAGTATACCCAATCACACTTCACAGCCGCCCTTGCATACCAAGACTTGCCACTCCCAAAATCCAATCACCTCCCGCTGAGAAACAACAATCCGCCGCATCCTTCCACACTACCCTCTACCCCGCGCCAAACAAACACCCGCCCCCCTCCCTGCCTGGATCAACGGCCCACGCCACAGCCTATCCTGACAATAGACGCCCGACTAGCCATCACCCTCCCCCGCTAAGATCCCATTCGCCGGCTGCCCCCACGTGGTCCTTAGCTCACGGACGTACTTTCCTCCCGCAACTCCGCGGCGAAGGACTCCACACACTGCCAACTACCCGACAGGGGGCAAACCCTATTCCTATCCTTTCCTTGCCATCAGCACTATCGAACGCAATCGGGCCCCATGCTGGCGCCGGCTCCCTATCAACGCTCCACATATTCCCGCGCCACAGGACCCCTTCATACCGTCCCCCCAGCCACATCTACGATCTCCGCGAAACACTCTGTAGTCCCCCCAATAACCACGGCCACCACCATACGTTCTCCCTCCCCTCCACAGACACGCTGACTACTCGGCTCTCGCGCGCACTCGCCCTCAATTCTTCTGCAGCTGGCTCTGGGCGGTGGGTGGAACACAGGAGAAACGGCCAGGTAAACGACCCCCACACACTATAAAAGAACCATTTGTGGGGGGGCGGCATACAACAGTGGAGGAATCTTAATGCAAAGAAAGAGATGAGAAGGGAAGAGGCAAAGATAAGAAGAAGAAAAGAGACACAATCCCTAATACATTGGGAATTCCGACCAGGCCCGCGGAATAGTCCGAACACCTGCACGATCCCATGCTTTTAGAGGATAGAGTCAACTTGCTAAATACAAAGAATACACAGAAATTGGGCCTACTGTAAACAAATGTACGAAAATAATGCGAAGTTTAAAATGGGCGGTACAGACATAAGGGGCGCATATACGGCAAAAAAGGGTGCAATCCATAAAAAAGGACAGATACACCATGGGGCGAAAATTATATAGGGATCTCCTATTGGATGAGGCAGAGAGGCAATCTCAGTCCGTATCTGTCAGTATATCAAAAGACATGAATATAGGAACAGTTCGGAGCCCGATAAAAAGGAAAAAATACCAAAAATCAACGACATAGGAGATACTGTGACAACGAGAAGAAAGGGCAATTTGGCAAGCATGTGATGCACATAAAAAAAAAGTAAATCAAAAATAGAATCAAATATATAATGAAAAAGAAGTAAAAAAAGATAATCAAAAAAAATAATTAAGAAAAAAAAAAAAAAAAATGAATAAAGAACAATGAAAAAAGCGAAAAAAAAAAGAAAAAGGAGAAAAGAGGGGGTAAGAAAAAAAAAAGAAAAAGGAAATGGACACAAAGGAGAAGCGATAGTAGGCGGGAGGGGGGGCAGCAAAAGAGGAGGAAGAAAGTGAGGAGGGACAAACGGAAAGAAGAGAAAAGGGAAAGAGAGAAGAGAAGGAAAAAGACACCGAAGATAACATAAGAAGAGACAAAAAAAAAAAAAAAAAGAAGGGGGCGACGGACACAAAGAAGAGAGGGAATGAAAACGAAATGGAAAGGTTTAGAACGAAGGCCAATAGTGAGACGATTAATAAACAGACTCCTAATACACAACTACACAAGGACAGGACTTAAAAAATAAATTCCAAGCTTCGATGGGCTAAGATCTAAGCTCCTAACAAATCTGTCTGCTAGGAGCAATTCTGCATTCCTCTACACAAGATATGAAATGCGATCCTACAAAGAAATCCCAATAAAAGCGAAAAACAACAAAAAAGACAAAAAGGAAAGAAAAAAAAANTTTTCCTGTAAAGCTCGTGATGTCGTCTTCTTTACTGCTGCATAGAACTCCATTGTGTAGATGTACACATTTTCTCTAACCACTCAACGGTTGAGGCAGCCATCGGGTTGGTTCAGGCTCCTTGCTATTGTGAAGAGAGCTGAAATTAAAATGGCCGTGCATGTTCTCTGTGGTGGGGTGAGTCTTGAGGGTACATGCCCGGGAGTGGTATTGCTGGGTGGGGTGTCAAGTACATTCCAAGTCTTCCAAGGGTTCTCCACACCACTTTTCCATAGTGGCTGTACGAGTTTACATTTCCACCCGCAGTGATGGTGTTCCCCTTTCCCCACAAAACCTCTTCCACGCATTTGGTAATCATTTGTTTTCTTTATCCCAGCCAGTACTGGAGTAAGATTGAAGATATCAGCAATGGATTTGCCAAGGAGATGTTGGCCAGGGGATCCAAGCCCCCCCCCCAAAAGATTAAAGGCTTCTTGCCTGTAAACTGGGATACCTGCAAGAAGCAGACGGTGGTAAGGCCCTGCTGTCAAAGACCTGGTGTAAGCATGGAAAGATTATATCGAGACCACACTTACATGTACAGTTGGTCTGTGGAATAGCAGAGAGTGTTACCACAGGCCATCTAAACCAATAAAGCAAAATATTTGTCCCTTGCATCAAAGTACAGACTCCTCTGTCAGCATCACTCCACCTCACCTGCCTGGAAATACTGTACAGCAGTGGCAGCCACATTCTGTATATCCCAAATCTAATTGGGACTATTAGCCCTCTCCTTGGTGGAATAATTCACAAGCTGATGCCACAAGCTTATGTCTCTAGTGGTTAGGAGATGTTCCAAGCCACAGTAAGACCTTGTCATATTTAACAGGGGGAAGATTGTAATTCATGGGTTAACATTCCATCCAAACATCGGTGTCTATACCAAAATAACCAACCAAAACTAAATGTATATAATTTTATATATACACACAAAAATAAAAAAAATAATTAGTACTGTTTAAATGAATGTATATCTGATTGCTTGTGCTTCATTAGTAGATGGAAAGGTTATTCCTGATAAACTGCCCACCCATGAAAGGAAACCCGCTGAAACTGACTAGAGTCCAAAATGACATTCCAGAGGAAGTAGGACTGTTTTGCTTCTTGCCTACTTGTGCCCTTTTCTTTTTTTCCCCTTTATTTGTTATTTTTTAGGATCTACAATATAATAACACATTTTTTTCAGATAACTTGATGTTACTCAGTTTGCCATACATTAGGTACTTGGTGCATTTTTGAAGTGAGCCAAAATTATTAAGCATAAGCCATGAATGTAACATTCATGTAAACCATATTGAAAGTATCTATGTCCAAATTTGAACAACCAAGGTTCCCCTAGTCCAGTTGGAGAAGTTTGTATGCCACGCATGTTGATCAAATAGGAGTCCAGTCTATATGCTGTAGTCTCATGATTCACACCAATCTCTCCTTAGCCAGCCCTTACATTTTTACCATGCCTCCTCTTCCACGAGTTGTTCCATAGGCTTTGGGAAAGGGGCACAGTGGGTGAGAAGCCAAAACGGTCTATTTTCTCTGGACTGTCATTTTGGACTCTGGTCTTTCCGGTTGTTCCCCTTCATGGGTTGACAGGTTGTCCAGGGATACCTTTTTTTAATATATTTTTTAATTTTTTAAATTTATTTCTGTATGTGTATGAATGTTACTGTTCTGCATGCAGGTCCGTGCAACCGTGTCGTGCAATGCTGTGGGGGTCAGAAGAGGTTGTCAGGGTGTCAGATTCCCCTGGAACTGGCATTTCAGACAGTTCTTGGCTGCATTTGGTGCTGGGATCGAACCAGGTCCTCGGTAGAGCCAGTCGGCGCTCTTAACCAGAGCCATCTCAGGCCCCCGTCCCGGGTTACTTGTTGAATTCATATTAACAAAGCACAAGGAGTTGGATGTGCAGGCATTTAAGTAGTACTAATTATTTTATGGCAAGCTAAGCTGTGAACATAGACACAGAGGCTTGGATGGTATGCTAATCCAAAAACACTGTGGTTTCTCTATAAAAGGGTTACAAAGTTCTTATTTTGGCTTATAAACATCTCCTAACCCACTACAGGACATAAGCTTGTGGTGTCTGCTGTGAATTATTCCTCAAAGGAGAGAAGCTAATTAGCCAATTAGATTTGGGGATATATATAGACACATGGCTGCCCACTGTTGCAAGTATCTCCAGGCAGTTGAGGTATAGGTGATACGACAGAGGAGTCTTGCGCGGTCTCAAAGAGACCCATATTTTGCTGTATTGCTTGAGAGGCCTTGGGTAAGGCTGTCTGGCCCGTGCCAGAGGCCAGTGTACAGGAGCAAGGGACATCGTCAAAACAGGGGGCATGCTGACACAGGGCTTCAACAATAGGGGAACTGACCTGCCGTCTCTGGCAGAGATCCAACTGGTGGCAAAAGGTGCTGTAGAGGGGGGGGGGCGGGAGTCGTAGCCAAAAACACCTCCTAGGCCGAATAATTTCATTGCTTCTATCAGAGCTGTTCTGGTTTAATATATTTTTCTGGCTTACACACGCTTATAAACACTTTACTTATTGAATTTGGCTCTAAATAGAGAATTATCCTTTCACATGTTCCTATGCCTATCAGTCAATGAAAAAGGTAGTTATGTCCTGTTTTTCTAAATTACCACTATAACAGGAGCTCTAACTTTACAGTTAGGGAATGAATTCAGTACCATCATGTTTTTCTTTTCCTATAAAGGGGAATTAGGAAGGTTTCTCCGCATCTGGAAGGTAAAATTCATTAAGACACATTATAAACAGTTATCCCCAAATAGAATTCAGAGAGATGCTCACGGTCAGGATCCAGGCAGTCTGAGGTTCCTCTTTACTTCACGTTCACATGGGTCAGCCTCTCTGCTGGTATTTCCCCATCCCATCCTGCACAGCCAACAGTTGTACATTTTCAGGCATTTAGATTGTGTTTTTACCTATAAGACATACAACCTCCTCCTCCCATCATTAGTTTCGAGATTTCAAAATTGAAAATTGATCAAAAGGTTTGGAATACCAGTTTTCCCAGGTGGAGGCCAGAAGGGAGACCCCCCCTACCTTCCCACCGGCCGCGGGCGGTGGGGGGAACGTGGGTGGGGGCCGAGAGGGCCTAAGGTGGAGGCACACAGACACATAAACAGGAACCCCCGGCGTAAGGTTGCATGAAAGTTAGCAAAACAGTTATCATTGACTGTATGCTACGTATTTGGGAAGGTAAAAACATCTCCTAGGCGAATAATTCATTGCTTATCTCAGAGCTTCTGTATTCATATATTTTTCTGATTACACAGCTTATAAACACATTACTATTGAATTTGTCTCTAAATAGAGAAATTATCCTTCACCAGTTCCTATGTATCAGTCAATTAAAAAGGTAGTTATGCCTGTTTTATAAATTACCACTTTAACAGTTAGCTCTAATTTACAGTTAGGGAATGAATTCCGTCCCCATCATGTTTTTCTTTTCATAAAGGGGAGATGTAGGAAGGTTTTCTTCAGCATCTGGAAGGTAATCTTCATTAGGGCCCAATTATAAACAGTTAACCCAAATCGAATTCAGAGAGATGTAACTCAGTGACTCAGGCAGTCGGAGGTTCCTCTTTACTTAATGTTCAGATGGGTCAGCCTCTCTGTTGGTGTAGTTCCCAGTCCATCTTGCACGCCCAAAAAGTTGTACAGGGTCAGGGCACGGGCGAGGGGGGGTTTTACTGATGAAGAACAGACAAATCTCCGCCCAGTGTTAGGGTCAATGATCGCAAAATTGAAAAGTTGAGCAAAAGGGTTGGAACACCAGAGTTTTCCAGTGTAGCCCAGAAGGGATACGACACTCACTTCCCCCTTCCCTCTTTGTTTTTTAAATTTTTTGTTTTGCCTTATAGATGCCTACGTTGTATCACACATACCCATAAACAGGAAACAATGTGCAAGTTTTCATCAAATTCATCCAAACAGTTTATCATTGACTGTATGCTACTTATTTGGGAAGTAAAAAACTTAAACTTAATTCCTTTAAAATTATCCTACACAGTAACAGAACGTGTTACATAGGTGCTAGTGTATAACCCCGAAAAAATATAGAAACCATTTGCGTACCTTAACCCCCAAAGTTATTGTTGGAAATTCAATACAAATTATAATAAAACAACTAACATTATATATTCCCAATTAGTTCCCAATATATTACCATTTCCATCAAAGCCTCAACCAAATTTAACTAATCTAAACATTTTTACTAAGTCTTCAAATATCCTATAATATGTGAACAAACCTTGGGCAGAGTTGAATGCCTGCCAAAATAAAATTTAACCCAATATTCACCTTGCCCATTTTCTAAGCCTAAGGAACCATCTGTGGAAGAGGAGGCATAGTTAGAATGTAAGGGCTTCGCTTGGGTGAATGGTGAAACTACAACAATCTAGACTGGACACTCGTTCGATCAACCTGATTGTACATACAACCCCCCACCCCCAGCTGGATTGTGGGAGCCTTGGGCTGTGTGTGGGTTTGGGCATAGCTGCCTTCAAATTGGTTTTACATGTAGGATGCTTGTATTCACTAATTATTACTTATTGTTAACATAAATCAAATAAAATATATGAGTATAAATTAAATAAAAATAACTAAATAAAATAATAAAGAGACACAAATGATACTAAATGCTGAAGAGGATGTGGGAAAAGAGAAAGACTCATCCATGGGTTCAAACTCATCCAAATCCACTATGGAAAGCAGTATGCATAACTTCAAAAACTAAAACTGGCAATCTGCTATTTATTCTCAACATTTTCAATTAACATTTTTTAAAAAATGTTTGCCTAGGCTCTGCTAATGCACATATCCAGGAATTAAGACTCCATGGTTCTTCCTTTTTCTTTTCCTTTTCTTCTTCTTGTTCTTGGGCGACTCTGTAGGTGATAGTGAACCTCACTGACCACTGGCCTGATGTCCAGCTGGACGCCCTGATTTCATGTCATTTTAGGATATTCAAGATATCCCACAGCTTACCTGTTGCTGTGCTGCAGTGGCCAGAAATGCCCAGATGCTAACATCCCCCTTCAGAGCCTACTGGGTACTAGCCGATGAGCATTGGCACATGCACACCCAAGCCTCTTTACCACTTGTGTGGGCAGGGACCAATACTCTTTGACCTGAGCTTTCTCATAGTGAAATTCTGCAACAAAATGACCCTGGGTCATCAGCTTCTGTTCTCCCTCTCATTGGCCACTTCTCCCAGCAATAATCCATCTGAAATTGCAGTCTCCGTGTATCCTGTGGAGAATGCTAAATATGACAGCGTCACATGCAGTCCTCAAAATGATTGAGGGGAGAAGGGAATTTAATATGGACATACTTTTGGGGGACGAGGAATACTGTTTGCCCCACATCAGGGTTGTATTACTTGGCCACAGTAGTTGCCCTCACAAATTTAGGCAGAAACAATCACTCAAGGGCTGGAGAGTTGGCCAAGCAGTTGAGAAGCAGAAGACCTGGGTTCGAAACCCAGAACCCACATGGAAGCCAACAACCATCCATAATTCCATAATTCCAGTTCCAGTGGATCTGATACCTCTTTTTTTTGGGGGATTTCCCAGGGCACTTCATGACATCGGCGTACTTACATTTACATGCAGCAAAACACATTAATACACATGAAAAATAACAAATAACCAGTTTTAGAAAAAGAAATACCCACTCAGAAAGAACTGAAACACTTTAGAGAGTGACTCAAATGACATTGAAACCATTTATGGGTATATAAATGGACAAAAGAGGATAGATGTTGAGAGGGTGCATCAGAGCTACTCTTCCTTCTGTGATGTCAGCAATATGTTGACAGAAGCATTTAAGCACGTAGGAAAGGATTATGGTCTTTATACCCACTGTTAAATGCTACCACAAAATTTCAGATACCCACACTGAGCAGGAAGAGGGAGTTTTGGAGAATGATCAGATTTTCCTCCATTTGTAAAGATCCATGGAATCTTCAGGACTAAATAGAAGACTGTGGAGAATCAAGACACAGCATCAATAAACCAATTGGACAGAAGTAAGCATTACAAAATTAGCTTCAAAACTATCAAACTTCTTGACAATGAAAAAGCTTCAGAGTGTTAACACAGAGGGACCAGGAAGGTTGGCATTTAAATATAACATATCCTTTAAAGAAAAAAATGCACATTGTGGTAAATTAACTGTTACCTGTATTGCAAATGGTAGAACTTTATCATAAACTGAATAGGATGAAACGGGTATCATGGTTTAATTTTAATTTTTGTTTTTACTTTCAACTGAAAGGTAATTGTATCCATTTATGGAGTTTTGACACATGTAGCCATTGTCAAAAGATTTAAGCAAGCTAATTAATATGCCTCTCACTCCCTCCTCTTCTTAATTGTTTTATATTAAATTATGGTCTACTAGCAGTTCTGAAATGCACAATATGTTATTTTATACTGCAATAATCCTGTTGTGCAATACATTGTTAAACTGTCGTCATCTTTGTCTATCATCATCATTTTCCCTATCTCTCTCTCCCACAGCTTCTAGAAACCACCATTGTACAATTACTACGGACAGGCTGCCCATGCTCAAGGATAGATGGCTGCACCTAGACTCATATGAGCAGCACAATTGACTCAGGAGTTATTAATAACGGACAAAAAAACAACAAAAGGGACCATGCAGTTAGGAGGGAGGCAGGGTGGGAGGCACTAGGGGAATTTGAGGGAGGTTGTGGTGGAAGAATTTGATCAAAACACATTCTGTAACTGTATGAAATTTTCAAAGAATAAAAGAACTTTTTTAAACTGCAAGCATTTTGTTCAAAATTTTTGAATCTATTCATGAATTTGTGAAGAATTAACACCTTAATATCAAGGATTCTTATCTAAAAATATAATAAACTTCATTTTAATTACATTTCCCTTAAATTCTCTGAGAAATTCTTTGTAACTGTCAATGTAAAGTCATAACATTATCTCTCATGTAGCTTTTCCAATTTAAACATTTTATGTTTGTTAATTATTTCTCAATCAGTTTTTTTCAAAGTGATTTAATTGTGTTGATTTTTTTATTCCCAAACTTTGAACAACTCACTGATTAATGATTAATATTAGTGGTTTCATTTTTGTAGTACCTAAGAAAATTCAACACTACACAAATAGTTTGACTTTCTTTTTCCCATCTGTTTTATTATCTTGTCTTCTTACATTGGGAAGGACTTTTTTTTTCTAGTAAAACATGTTCTCTTTCTATTTTTTTTTAATTTTTTATGTGTATGATGTACTGTCTGCATTGCAGGGTTTGTGCCCCATGTCGTACAATGCCAGGAGGTCAGACGAGGGTGTCAGATTCCCCTGGAACTGGAGCCAAGACGGTTCTCAGCCGCCATGTGGGTGCTGGGGATGAACCCGGGTCCTCTGCAAGAGCACATCAGCCCCTTAACCGCTGGGCTATCACTCCAGCCCCAATGAAAAGCTTTTTTTTTTGGTCTTTTCCACGCAGGGTAGAACAAAACAGGCAATATTCCTATCTACCGGCAAACAACCATCCAATTAGTTAAGAATTTTCTATAACAACCAAATAGATAATCTAATATTGCAACAATTTAAGTATTAGTGGGCAAAGTGCATTTCTACAGTATTCAGTGTTTCTATTCAGTTTTCTAACTTTTATTTTTTTTTAATTTTATTTATTTCTGTATGTGTATGGTGAATGTACTGTCTGCATGCAAGTCTGTGCACCCGTTTCGTGCAATGCGCGGAGGTCAGAAGAGGGTCTCGGATTCACCTGGAACTGGAGTTAGTTCTCCTGGAACTGGGAGTTTCAGCCGGTTCTCAGCCGCCATGTGGTGCTGGGGATTCGACCCCGTGTCCTCTGTACGAGCGGTCGGCGCTCGTAACCGCCAGGCCATCCCTCCAGCCCCATCAGTTTTCTAATTTAAACAGCCTATGATAACTGGCAGCAAAGAAGGTCCTTTCAATAGACTGCCTCTGCTTGAAAACCTATGATGTAATTATTGCCTGCTGCTAAGGATACTATCTAAACATTTAAAGATATTCCTAAGCATTTTTCTTCTCTCTTCCCTCTGGATGGGACTATAATTAACGACATTACACTACAAAAAAATACTTATGAGAAGGAAACCCTTACTGATGTGCTTCTGCTTTAAATATTGTGTCCCCAAATGAAGTCCAGTCAGTAAGCTCACGTCCTGTCTTGATCCCCCTGCACTGGTCTCCATGATACTGCAGGGGTAATCCAACAATGTCAGTCCATCTTCTGAGAAGGCTGAATTTTCATTACCTGCTTAGTTCACAAGCTGAGTGTCTCAGCAGTCCTCAGTCCACCTTGGAAAGTTAAAAAGTAAAAAACGTGTATCTCATGTCCTTGAGGCGTGACTAAAACAGTGGCATTTACAGAGCGTATGTGCCTGCCTTTGAGAATTGTAGACAGGCCAAAAAACGGTGCTCTTTTTTTTTTTTTTTTTTTTTTTTTTTTGTCTTTTTGCTAAAATCTCAAGTTTTGTGTCTGCCTTACATGTTTCTCTGGTCTTATTATTTTATTTCTGGTTGTACTTACCTTCTGGATGCTTAAACGCCATACTGTTAGCCCAGATTAACCACGGTTTTGTTTGTTGAGGTCTTTGAGGATCTGGTCCTCAGGGTCTCTTCAGGGGTTTTTTGGGGGGAGAGGGGGAGCCCCTTGCTTCTTTCCGCTCCTCATCCACCAGTTCCAAACACATGAGGACAAAATCAGTACTTGCTAGACCAGGTTTCCTTTCTGAAGGATGAGCCCGACTTTCTCTTTTTAGACTGGGCACTGGCTGAAGACTCATTCGTGGCTCTCCCAGACCTCCCTGAACAGGAAGAACTGGTGACCACACCTCTGCAGGACTTTTCAAGAGATGCCCCCAAGACTTGGTTGGAACCTCTGAGGGCAAGGAACAAAGTTGTTCCCCATGTCCCTCAGCCAAATTGGTAAGGACTTCAGATCTGGTCATTAAGCACTGGGAAAGTCTAAGTTGCACCAGCCTTTTACATTGCACCTATATTAACATGTCTTCCTTTGGAAAACAAACTGTATGTTATTTCCATAGCATATCTCTTGATTCACATCTTTCCATTTTAATCCCATTATTACTCTAAAAGATGCACACATCCCTCCATCATATACCAAAAGTCCAAGGTCTGGGAATACGACTGGCTAGTTCAGCTCTAGAACTGTGTAGGGATTCCCATACAAGAGCACAGTTGTTCTTTAGATTCGTGAGGAGTATTCATATTAACACTTGCTCATTTTGTGTTTACACCTAGGTAATTGGCAATAGCATTCCACAGATGAGGGATACCATTCATCTTTTGTTTTTCTGGGATTGTGTTACTTCACTTAGCCTAAAATTCTTCTAGTTCCACCATTTACCTGAAATTTCATGAGTCATCTTTCTTTACGGCCCTGCATAGTACTCCATTGTTGTAGACTATACCACATTTTCTGTAATACTACTCAGTTGAGGACTTCACTTAGCATAAAATCTTTAGTTCCATCCATTTACATGAGAAATTCATGATGTCCATCTTTCTTTTTGCTGCACAGAACTCCATTGGTAGATATACCACATTTCTTTAGCTACTAATCAGTTGAGTGGCATCTGAGTTGGTTCCAGCCTCTTCTCTATTGTGAAGAGATCAACAACAAAATGGCTGTACATTATCTCTGTTGTAGGAAGAGTCTGATGGAATATTCCCAGAAGTGGTATGCTGGGTCACGTGGTAGGCTAATTTTGAGTCTAAGGGTTCTCCACACTTTTCCATAGTGGTTGTACAGTTTGCACTCACACCAGCCAGTGGACTGAGTGTTCCCCTCCCACACCCACTTTCTAGCATTTTGGTATCTTACTGTTTTCTTGATCCAGCAGCCTTCTCCAGGGTGAGTGATATCTAAAGTGGTTTTGATTTGGCATTTCCTTAATTATTAGCGATGTGAAACACTTTTTAAGCTGTTTCTCAGCCATCTCCCTGTCCTGCGTGTGAAGTCTTACTCAGCTTCTTTACCCCATTTTTAAGTGAGTCATTTGGTTTCTTGCTCATTTGTTTTTGAGCAGTTTCTATAATCTGAAATTTAATGCTCTGTCAGATGGATCAGCAGGTTGAAGGTTTCCTTCTACTCTGTGGGTTTTCTCTTCACTTCCCTTATTGTTCTTTTGCTGTACAGAAAACTCTTTGAGTTTATAAGGTCCCACTTGTCAATTATTGACCTAAGTTCCTGTGCAGGTTGCTGTCTGATTTAGAAAGTCTCTTCCTACACCTAGGTTCTTGTAAGTTGCTGCCAAACTTTTTCATCTAACACCTTCAGGGTTTGGGGTTTCAAATTAGGTCTTGATCCATTTGGAGTTGTTTTTGTGCAGGTTGGAAAGGCGGGGTTTAATTTATTTTTTCTTACAAGTGGTGATCCCAGTTTTGCCTGCCAACCCCATTTGCTGAAGATGCTGTCTTTCCTCCATGAGGTCTTTTGGCCCCTTGTCAAATATAAGGTGGCTGAAATTGTGTTTGCTCAAGATTTGGATCTTCAGTTTTGTTCCATTTCTCATACAGTTGTTTTTCTGCCAGTACCAGGCTGTTTTTTTGTGTTTTTGTTTTTTAATTTATTTATGTTTGTATGTGTGAGTGTACGTCTGTCATGTAGGTTTGTGCACCGTGTCGTGCAGTGCCACGGGGTCAGAAGAGGGTCTCGGATTCCCCTGGAACTGGCGTTTCTCCTGGAATTGGAGTACGACTGTTCTTAGCGCCATGTGGGTGTCTGGGGATCGAACTGGGTCCTTTGCACGAGCAGTCGGCTCTTAACCGCTTAGGCTATCTCTCCAGCTGTTTTTATGACTGTAACCCTGTAGTATAGTTTGGTGTCTTGTATAGAAATCCCCCCTGTAGTGCTGTTTTCACTCAGGTTTCTTTGGCTATTGGGGGTGGGGGTGTTGTTCCATATGGAAATTTAAGAATTTTGTTCCAAGCCTGTGAAGAATTGTCCTGGGGACTTTAATTGGAATTGCATTGAATTGTTATATTAATTTGGGTCGAATGGACTGTTTTACTATATTAATTTTCCAATCCATGGAGTATGGAAGGTCTTCCATCTTCTGATGTCTTCTTCAAACTCCTTCTTCAGGAGTTATAATTTTGTTTGTAGAGATATTGGTGTCTTGGTTAGGTTTATCCTAGGTATTTATTGTTTTGAGGCTATAGTGATTGGGAAGGTCTCCTTCTATTTCCCCTTCAGTTGCTTTTGTTCGGTGTAAAGAAAAGGCTACTGATTTTTTAGGTTAATTTTGTAACCCACCACTTAACTGAACCACTCTAATCCTTTTAGGAGTTTTCTGGTAGAGTGCTTTAGCATCCCTTAGGCAACACTAAGCATATAGTCTGCAGAGAGGGATAGTTTTACTTCCTCTTTTATAATGAGTATTCCTTTGATTCCTTTTCTGGCTTATTGCCTAGCCAGTGTTTCAAGCAAAATATTGAAGAGGAGTGGTGAAAAGGGGCAGCCTTGACAGGTTCCTCCTTTATGGGGAATCCTTTAACTTTTCTCCATTTAGGCTGATGCTAGCTGTGGGTTTCTTTGTATACGGCTTTGATTATATTGAGGAATGATTCCTCCAGTACAAATTCCTCTAGTACTGTAATATGAAGGGATGATGCTATTTTGTAAAGGATGTTTCCTGAATAACCCTTCGTGCTTATGTGCGTGCTTTTTGTCTTCAGTCCATTTATGGTTTTATGATATTTATGATTTTTCATATGTGAACGATCCCTGCATTTCTGTATGAATCCAACTTGATCATGGTGGATGATTTTTTGATGTGAGTCTGTATCATATTGGTTTGCAAGTATTTTGTTGAGGATTTTTGAATCCGATCATTAATGCAGATGGGTCTGTAGTTCTCTTTTTTGTTGATCCTCTTGCCTGGTTTTGGTATTAGAATGAGGCTGGTTCATAGAAGGAATTTGGAGATTTCCTTCTGCTTGATATCTTTCTGAAAAGTTTGAGTAATAATGGGTGTAAATCCTCTTTAAATGTCTCATAGAATTCTGTGTAACCATCGGGGCCTGGACTTTTTTTAGTTGGCGAGCGTCTCATTACATTTCAATTTCTCTCAATTATTATGGGTTTGTTAAAGCTGTCAGTCCCTTCTTTGTTTAGCTTTGGTTGATTTCCTGGATTGCAAGATATTCATCCAATTTCTCTTAGGTTTTCAAATTTGGTAGAGTATAGGTTTCTTGCATGAACTCCCGTATGATTGTCTGGATCTTTTCATTGTCTGCTTGAGATATTTCCCACTTCATCATGAATTCTATTGATATGGAGTTGCTCCTTCTTTCTCTTTGGTTAACTGGGCTAAGAGGTCTGTCTATCTTGTTTATTCTCACAAAGAACCAACTCTTTGATTCTTTGATTTTTGTATTTATTTCTGTGTTTCTATTTCATTGATTGATGCTTGATTTTTGTTGTTTCTCTTGTCTGTGCATTTAGGGTTTCATTTGCTGTTGTATTTAAGTGTTTTTTGCTGCAGTGTTAAGCTCATTTATTTGTGCTCTTCTATTTTTTAATGTGGGCACCCAGGGCTATAAACTCCCTCTTAGGACTGCTTTTAAAGTGTCCATAGGTTTTGTTGCTGTCGTCATTGTCATTCAGTTCCAGGACTTGCCTTTATCTCTTTCTTTCTTTTTCTTTGACGCATTCATTATTCGGGACTGTGTTGTTTAGTCTCCATGTGTTCCTGTAGGCAACAGGGCTTGTCATTGTGTTGATTATGGAGCTTATGCACTTATGGTCTGATAGAATGCATGAAAATATTTCAATTGTTTTTGTATTTGTCAAGGCTTTTTCTGTGTCCACGTATGTGGTTCAATTGGAGACTGTTCCGTGGGGTTCTGAGTAGAAAGTATAATTCTCTGGTATTGAGATGGAATATTCAGAATATGGCCTGTGAGGTCTTTTTGGTGTATTTTATTGTTCAGTCAGATGTCTCTCTGTTTCACCCAGTTGATCTGTCCAAAGGTCTCAGTGGGTTATTGAGTTCCCCCACTATTAGTGTGCCTGGGGTTAACCCTGTGCCTTACGGGCTGCGAGTTACTGTTTATAAAGATTAGTCCACTGGAGTTTGGTTCCTATCATATCCTGATTGTGAAGTCTTCACGGTCAATTTTCCCTTGCTAAGGATGTAATGTCCCTCTTCATCTCTTCTACTTGCTTCTACTTTGAAGCATATTTTGTCTGATATTAAGATTAACAACTCCTGCTTTCTTTTGGTACCATTTGCTTGGAATATTTTTTCCATCCTTTCACTTTAAGTTGGTTCTTATCCTTAAGGGTGAGTTGGGTTTCCTTGTAGACAGCATATAAGACGGATTCTATTTCCTAATCCAATCCCCCAGTATACGCCTTTGATTGGAGAGTTTAGTCATTAATATGTAAGGTGATAATTGAGCCTGTGTGTTGCTTCCTTTCCCCTTTTAATCCATTTGCATTTTTAGTCTAGGTTCTACTCCGCCGTTCTGCTTTTATTAATTTCCATTTCAAGGTGTCTGGGTTAGTTGCCTTTCTTCTGTCCTTGAAGTTGCTTCAAGTATTCTCTAAAGGTTGTTGATTTTTGGCCATGTATTCTTTCATCCTGTTTACATCATGGAATATTTTCCTTTCAAGTAGAATGGATCATTTTTGTGGGTATAGTACTTGGGTTGGCATTGACAGTCATTTAGCCACTGGGCATGCTTTGGTCCATGTTCTTCTTGCTTTCACTTTTGCACTGAAAACTTCAGCTGTCATTCTGATAGTTTCCCTCAATGTAATGTGTTGTTTTTCTCTTGTGGCTTCCGAATTTTGTCTTTGTTTTGGGTCTTACGGAATGTTTTAACTATGATTCATGGCAAGGGGGGTTCTTCTCTGGTCCAGTCTATTTGGGGTTCTATGTGAGTCTTGTATTTGTATTGGCTTTGTCTTTTTTTAGTTTAGGGAAATTTTCATCTCTATTCTGTTGAAGGATCTGACAATACCTTTTTCCTGGGATTCTTCTCTTCCTCTATCCCTATGATTGGAGGTTTGTTCTTTTCATAATGTCCCACATTTCCTGGTTATCCATTCTTGTGTATTTTAAAATTTTTCATAATCTTTCTTGAGATATTTAGTTGCTCTGTGTTGTCTTCTCGGTCTGATATTCTTTTTCTGCTCCCTCCATCTGCTTCTGAGGCTTTTTCACCTCTTTCCTGTTGATTGGATGAGTGTTATAATTCCTTTTTTATTTCATCTTGGTTTTCGTCTATGTCTACATCCTTTTGGAGCTTATATCTTTTCTTGTAGCTCTTTGTCGTTAATTGCGTTTTCCATTTTCATTCAGTTGGTTTTTCAGGTTCCACTTCCTTCTGAGTTTCTCATTATCTCCTTCTAGGACCTTTCTGGTTTTTCATTCTCCTCTTAGTCTATGATTTCCTTTGAATATATCTCTGACTGTTAATTTCCCATTCTGTATCCTGGGTTACCTCTAGGGTGATCCCATTTTAGGAGTCCTCCACATGCTCTGGAGAGTTTGGTGTGGGGTTTTCTGGGCTCTCCCACATTTTTTTTGGTCCTTTTGAGACAGGGTCTCCCGTAGCCCCGCGTCTGGAACTCACTCTGGTAGACCAGGCTGAGCCTTGAACTCACAAAGATCCGCTTACCTGCCTCCCAAGTGCCAGGATTAAAGGTGCACCACTATACCCGGCCTCCCATATTGTTTTTGCCCTGTGCTTTTGGCATGTCCTTTCCTTTTTGCCTGTATTCAGATGCAACTCTTAGTGTTTTCTTCACTGTGTTGGAGGATAGCTTTCCTTGATTCCTTCCGTTGCCTTCATTTTAGTCTCCTTATTTATGGAGTTTGACTGCTTGGTTTGGGTTTTCAATTTGGTTTTATATTGGAAGGTATAGTTCAATCTTCCCTTTCTGTTCTACACGAACTGGGTAACAGCCTAAATGACACCTTCTGAGCACTGTAGGTCCTCTGCCGCCAGCAAGTTCTTCTGGGTTGGTTGTAGGACTTATTGGAACCTCTTTCCAGAGTTCCAGTTAGTGGGGGGGGGGATACATATTTTCAATCAAATTTAGATTCAATTCCCTTTTCATGCCCCCACCCCACCTGAGTCCCTGCACTCTGACACACATGTCCTGACTTGTTACTGACTCTTCCCAGAGTATTTTTTCAGTTCTTTGTTGTTTTTTTTCAATTGTACGTGCGTATATATATATATACATATGTATTCCCTTTTTTCTTTACTCTGTTCTCTTATCGTTCCACTCTTTCCCTTTTTATTTTCGCGCTCAAACAATGGAGATGATGTTCCACTGAAGAAAAACTACAGGCACGCGCAGAGCGTGGACAAGAGAGGTTGAATGTGCCATATGGGGCAGAACTGGAGGGATGGGGCTGCCCAGGGCAGTTGGAGCCCAGGTGATTCCCTCATGAGCTGGGATGTCAGATCCAGAGTTGCAGCAGTTGGTGTTTGTTCTGCTCAGTAGGGGCCTTGGTTGACCTACTCTGTCTCGTTCCCCCGTTTCTCCCTTTTACAATGAGAATGTTTATTCCTAGGCCACTGCATTTTGGAAAAACACAATTTGATTTTTTTATTTTCTAAAGTTCTCAATTTAAAAGGACTTACCTTCTGAAATCTCAGGAGAGACTTTTGCACTTAGACTTTTGGACGCATAGCAACTGTAACAAATATGAGAATTGTTGTAGCGTTGACTCTAAACTCTATTTGCATTATAAGAGATAAATAATGGAACTTTAGATGGGAAGGAAGGGAAGCTGTGATTTAAAGTCCATTGTTTAGTGTCTGATAACCAAGGGCAGAGGAGGAGAGAGAGAGAGAGATGGAGAGAGGGAGAGAGGAGCGGAGAGAACAGAGAGAGAACCAAAAGGTGGGTATCAGCTTCGTTTCTTTGGGGTCCTCAAGTACTGACAGCTTTGTATATAGGGAATGGCAAAGAGTTGAACTTGTGGACTTACCTTTCCCAGGGTTTATGATGAGGTGGAGTCTGTATTAGACAAGTGTCTGCTGTCCTTCAGAGGTGTCCTTCCCTGCACACTGGAGGCCTCTTCTGGTCACACTTAGCTTTGCAGTCCCTGGGACTAAATTGGTCTCCTAGTTGCCTGAGACTTGTAGATCATGTGCTAGTTGTGGGCCGATTCCCAAGTGTCTTAGGGTCAGGTAAACCAACGCAGCACTGCAATTTTGTAATGACATCTTTTAGGGAAAAAGTGCTCCAATTCAAGTGACATGTGTCATGAGTCTGTCTGTATTATGTATATGTAGTTTTAGATTACATCTATATAGTATTATGTGTATATATTAAAAACATTGAATATATATGTATGCTATATATATCATACTTCTAGCGTACAAGTTGGAGAGAACAACAAACAAAAGAACTGAAAAAATACTCTGGAAAGGCTCAGAAAAAGATGCAGGATGGGACTTAACATGTGTGTCAGAGTGCATGGGACTCAAGTGGGGTGGGGGGGGGGGGGGGGCATTTTTGGGGAACGGGAACTGCCTCTCAATTTGCTTGAGAACTGAGTAATCCCCCCCCCCCAAATGGAAGTCTAGAAAGAGGTTCCAATAAGTCCTACAACCAACCCAGAAGAACTGGCTGGCAGCCGAGGACTTACAGTCCTCAGAAGGTGTCATCTGCGCTGTTACCAACCCAATTCTTGTGGAACAGAAAGGAAACAGTGAACTATACCTTTCCATCTAAACTCAAAATTGAAATCCAAAACCTAAGCAAGTCAACACTCCATAAATAATGAGACTACAATGAAGGCACCTGACGGAATCAAGGAAAGCAATCCTCCACACACAGTGAAGAAAACACTAGCTAGATTTTGCACCCGCAGAATACAGGCAAAACTAAAGACTGCCAAAAAAAGCACAATGCAAAAACCATATGGCGAGGCGGGTGGTATAGTGGTGCCCGCCTTTAATCCTGGCCATGGGAGGCCCAGGCAGGCGGATCTTTGTGCTTTCAAGGCCGCCCTGGTCTACAGAGGGATTCCAGACAGCTGTGGCTACAGGAGACCTCGTCTCAAAAAGACCCAAAGACATTGGGAAAGCCCAGAAAAACCCCACACCAAACTCTCCAGAGCCTGTGGATAACTCCTTCAATGGGACCTCTGTAAAGATAGCCCAGAATACAGAATGTAAATTAACAACACAGATATATTCAACGAAATCAAAGAACATAAAGAAAAATTCAGAGAAATAAAGAGAGAATGAAAAACTCAGAAAGGACCTACAAGGAATAATGAGAAACACCAGAAGGAAGTGAACACTGAAAAATCCCATGCTGAACTGAAAATGGAAACCAATGAACGAAACAAAGAGCTACAAGAAAAGATGAGAAGCTTCCAACAGATGTAGAACTATTCCAGAAAAACACAAGATGCAATAAAAAAGGAAAATTGAACACTCCATCCAATCAACAGGAAAGAATGGGAAGAAACCGCTCAGAAGAGAATGGAGGAAGAAAAACAGAAAACAAAGAATAATTCAGACATAGAAGATAGCACAGAACAACTAAAAAGCTTAAGTAAAGATTATGAAAAGTTTTTTAAAAATACACAAGAATGGAATAAACAGGAAACGTGGGAATTACAGAAAAGACCAAACCTCTGACTCATAGGGATAGAGGAAGGAGAAGGAACCCAAGGAGAATGGATTGATCAGATCTCACTAGAATAATAGATGTAAAATTTCCCCTAAACTAAATAAAGACAACCCCTACAATACAAACTCACACTCATGAACACCAATAGCCTGGATCCAGAGAGCAACCCCCTTGCCACATCATAGTTAAAAACCTTCGATACCCAAAACAAAGACCAAATTCTGAAAGCTACAAAAGCAAAACAACACCAATTACATCATAAGGGGAAACCTATCAGAATTACAGCTGACTTTTTTACAGCTGACTTTTCAGTGCTATCTATGAAAGCAAGAAGAACATGGACCAAAGCATTCCAGTGCTAAATGACTTTCACTGCCAACCCAAGTTACTATACCAGCAAACTGTCAATTCTACTTGAAGTAAAAAGAACCCATCCTGCCTGATGTGTAACACCAGATGAATGAACTGGAATCCATGTCTGCAAAACCAACACTCAGACAATACTTGAAGCATTCAAAGGACAGAGGAGGAAGGAAGGAAGCAAAAAAACCTACCCCCAGACACCTTGAAATGGAAATTAATAAAAGCCCAGAACTGCTAGAGTGAAACCTATTAGACTAAAACACAAGTGGATACTAAGTGAAAGGAAGCAACACACAGCTCCAACTATCACCTTAAATATTAATGGACCTAAATACTCCAATCAAAAAGGCATAGACTGGGAGGATGGCTTAGGAAACAGAATCCGTTCATTATCTGTTACACGAAACCCAACTCACCCTTAATGATAGCACCAACTTAAAGTGAAGGATGGAAAAAATATTCAAGCACCTGTACAAACGAAAAGCAGGAGTTGTTATTCTAGTATCAGACAAAATATGCTTCAAAAGTGGAAGCAATTAGAAGAGACCAAGAGGGAATTACTCTATCCAAAAGGAAAACTTAACTGTGAAGACTTTCCAATCCTTGAATATATATGCAACCAAAACTCCAGTGACCAATCGTTAGAAACAGAAGCATCAGGACTGGAAGGCACATGGGGAAACCCAGCACACGAAGAGTGGGGGACTGCATAGGACCCCACGCAGCCTGTGGACAGATCAAACTTGGTGTGAAAACAGAGAGAAATGCTGAACCGTGAACACGAAGAAAATACAGCCAATGGACCGCCACAGGTCAGACAGGTCTGAATGATGTCCATCCAAATTACAGAGAATATGTGTACGTGGCTGACTTCAGTACCCCACGGAACATTTCTCCAAACATTGACCACATCTTGGGACACAGAAAAAGCTTGACAAATACAAAACATTGAAATATTTACAGACATTCAGGACCATAGTGCCATAAAGCTCAATATCAACACCATGACAAATCCTGCTACCTACAGGACCACATGGAGACTAAACAACACATTCCTGAATAATGAATGCGTCAAAGAAGAAAGAAAGAAAAAAAAAAAAAAAAAAATTTCCTGGAACTGAATGACAATGAAAAAAAAAAAAAAAAAAAAACCTATGGGACACTTTACAAAAGCAGTCCTAAGAGGGGAAGTTTATAGCCCTGGTGCCCACATTAAAAAAATAGGAAAAGGCACAAATAAATGAGCTAACATGTCAGCAAACAACACTTGAAATACACAGGGGGGTGGGGGGGTGCCCAAATTAACCCTAACTTGCCAAACAGACAAAGGACAAGAAGAAACAACAAAAATCAGGAGCTAAATCAATGAATTAGAAACAAAGAAATAATACAAAAAATCAAAGAATCAAAGAGTTGGTTCTTTGTGCGAATAACAAGATAGACAGACCTCTAGCCAGTTAACCAAAAAGAAAGACGGAGCAACTCATATCAAAAGAATTCATGATGAAAGTGGGACTCTCTCAACAGACAATTGAAAGATCCAGACAATTCATACAGGAATACTTCAAAAAAAAACCTATACTCTACAAATTTGAAACCCTACGAGAATATGGCTGAATATCTTGCAACCAGGATATATCACCAAAGCTAAACAAAGAGGAGACTGACCAGCTTAAAACAACCCATAATATATGAAGAAAAAACAGACCCATAATATAAGAAAAAATTAAAAAAAAAAGTCCAGGCCCAGATGGTTCACAGCAGCCTCTAAAAATTATTTAAAGAGGACTTGGCAACCATTATTACTCAAAACTTCTCAGAAAGATACAAGCAGAGGGAAATCTACCAATTCCTTTATGAAGCCAGCATCTTCTTAATACCAAAAAAACCAGGGCAAGGATGCAACCAAAAAGAGAGTTACAGACCCATCTCATTAATTTGAACTCAAAGATTCAAAAATCCTCACAAATACTTGGCAAAACCTATCAGACCCACAGCAAAAAGATCATTCCACCATGTCTCAAGTTGGATTCATACCAGAATGCAGGATCGTTCAACATATGAAAATCAGCAAATATCATAAACAATAAAGGATGAAGGACAAAAAATCCACCTAATCATCTCAATTGATGCCAGAAAAAAGAGAAGAGAAAAAAGCCTGTTGACCAAAATACCGAATTCCTTCTGTGAAAGTCCTAGAGGGATTGGACTGAAGGGATCTTCCTCAATATAATCAAAGCCGTATAAAAGAAACCACAGGCTAGCCCACCATCCTAAATGGCGAAAAGTTAAAAGCGAATCCCCATAAAGGTAGGAACCCGTCAATGCTGCCCCTTGTTCACCCACTCCTTTCCAATATAGTGGTTGAAACACTGGCTAGGGCAATAAGCCAAGAAAAAAAATTAAAAAAAAAAAAAAAAAAAAAAAAAAAAAAAGAGGAAGTAAAACTATCCCTCTTTGCAGACCATATGCTTATGTTTGTTTACCTAATGGATGCTAAAAAGTCTACCAGACAACTCCTGACTGATTAGGAGTTTCAGTAAAGTGGTGGGTTACAAAAAATTAAAAATAGGAAAAAAAAAAAAATCAGTGCCTTTCTTTACACCAACAAAAGCAACTGAAAGAGTGGTACAAGGAGACCTTTCCCACTCACTATAGCCTCAAAACCATAAAAATATCTACCTAGGGAATAAACCTAACCATAGACACCAAATATTCTCTACAACAAAAATTATAAACTCCTGGGAAGAAGGAGTTTGAAGAAGACATCAGAAGATGGAAAGGACCTTTCCTACTCATTGATTGGAAAATTAATATAGTAAAAAGGTCCTTTACCCAAATTAATATATAATTCAATGCAATTCCAATTAAAGTACCCAAGACTTCTTCACAGGCTTGGAAAAAAATTCTTAAATTCTATGGAACAAAAACCCCCACCCCCATAGCCAAAGCAACCTGAGTGAACAGAGCAATACAGGGGGGCATTTCTATACCAGACATCAAAACTCTACTACAGGGATTACAGTCCATTAAAAACAGCGGAGAGATAGCCTCCTAGCCGTGTTAAGAGCACCGACTGTCTTGCAGAGGACCCAGGTTCGATCCCCAGCACTCCACACAGCGCGGCTCAAGACCACCGTTGTAACTCCAATTCCAGGAGAAACTCAAGTTCCAGGGATCCGCCGACCCTTTCTGACCTCCGTGGCCACTGACGACACGGGGTGCACAAACCTACATGCCAGCCAGTACACTCACACATCACAAACATAAATAAAATTAAATAAACAAAAAACACAAAAAACAGCCTGGTACTGGCAAGAAAAAAAACCGACCTGTAGGGGAGAAATGGAACAACACCTGAAGATCAAACTTGAGCACATACACAATTTCAGCCACTTATATTTGACAAGGTGGGCAAAAAGACTCAATGGCGGAAGGACAGCATCTTCAGCAAATGGTTTGCAGGCAAACACTGGCTCACCACTGTAGAAACATAAATATTAAAACCCCTACCTTCACCCTGCACAAAAAAACTCCACATTATCAAGACCTTCAATTTGAAACTCCCAAACCCTGAAGGTGTTTAGATTGAGAACCCGTTGGCAGCAACTTACAATACATAGGTGTAGGACGAGCCTTGAAGAGACTTTCTAAATCAGACAGCAGCTGCACAGGAAATAAGGTTCAATTAATTCTGACAAGTGGGCCTTATTAAACTCAAACAGTTTTCTGTTACAGCTAAAGAAACAATAAGGGAAGTGAAGAAGAACACCCACAGAGTAGAAGGAAACCTTCCACTGCTGATTCCATTCTGACAGAGCCATTTAAATTTCAGAACTATATAAAACTACTCAAAATAAAAACAAAGGGCAAGAAAACAAATGACGCACTTAAAAGATGGAGTATTGGAAAAGTAAAGAGCTGAGCTGAGAATTCACAAGCGAGGAAATGGAGATGGCTGAGAAACATCTTAAAAGTGTTCAACATCGTCAATAATTAAGGAAAAATTGGCAAATCAAAACCCACGTTATGATATCATCGCACCACTTGATGAAGGCTGGCTAGATCACAGCAAACACATATGTTACCTAAATGCTTTTGAGTGGTGTTGGGAAAGGGGAAACATCATCCATTGGCTGGTGGGAGTGCCAACAATGTACATACCACTATGGAAAGCAGTATGGAGAACCCTTAGACTCAAAATTAGCCTACCAACTGACCCAGCAATACCTTCTGGGAATCTATCCTCCGCCTCTTCTACAGCAGAGATATGTGTACAGCCATGTTTGTTGTAGTTCTCTTCACAATATTGAAGATCTGGAACCAACTCAGATGCCACTCAACTGATTAGTAGATACAGAAAATGTGGCACATCTAACAATGGTCCTACTATGCAGCAGTAAAAGAAAGATGACATCTGAAATTTTCAGTAAATGGATGGAACTAGAAGATTTATGCTAAGTGAAGTCACTCAACTGATTAGTAGATTAAGAAAATGTGGTATATCTACACAATTGGAGTCCTATGCAGCGGTAAAAACGACTGTGACATCAGAATTTCAGGTAAATGGCGGAACTAGAAGATTTTATGCTAAGTGAAGTTAACACAATCCCAGAAAAAACAACTAAAGATGAATTGGTAAATCCCTCATCTGTGGGATTGTTAGTACCCCATACCTGGTGTAACCCAAACTGAGCAATTGTTAATATTATTACTCCTCTACGATCTAAAGACAAACTGTGCCTCTTTTATGGGAATCCTACACAGGTTCCTAAAGCTGACAGCACTTATTCCCCAGGGGACCTTGGACTTTATATAGATGGAGGGTATGTGTGTGCATCTTTTAGTTAATATGGGATTCAACTGGAAAGATGTGAATCAAGAAAATGCTATGGAAATAACATACGTTTGTTCCAAAGGAAACAATGTTAATATAGGTGCAATGTAACAGGCTAGTGCAACTTAGCCTTCTGGGTGCTTATGGACCATATCTGAAGTCCCCTACACTTTGACCCAGGGACCTGGGGGAACTTTGTTCCTTGCCCTCAGAGGTCAACGAAGTCTCAGGAGACTATGCAAGGGGGCATCTCATGAAATGTCATGCAAATGTTGAGTCGTGAGACTTCATGTGCAGGGAGGTCTTGGAGAGCCACTAATGAGTCTTCAGCCAGTGCCCAGTCCCATAAAGAGGAAAAGTCTGCTCATCCTCAGAAAAGGAAACCTGGTATCTAGCACCAGACCTGATTTTGTCCTCATGTGGATGAAATTGGTGGATGAGGAACTGAAAGAAACAAGGGGCTCCTACTCCGTCCCCCCAAAAAAAACCCCTGGAGACCCCTGAGGACCGATCCTCAAATGACCTCAACAAACCAAAACCTTGTTTAATCTGGGCTATCAGTATGGCTTTAAGCATCCAGAAGGAAAGTACAACCAGAAATAACTACTTCAGAGACCAGAGAAACCTGTAAGGCCGACACAAAACTCGAGCTCATAAGCAAAAAGCAAAAAAAAACAAAACAAAAAAAAAAAAAAAAAAAGAGCACCGTTGTTTTGCCTGTCTATAATTCACAGGCAGGCGCTTATGCTCTGTAGATGCCACTAGTTTAGGCACTCCTCAAAGACATGAAGATACCAGCTTTTTTCTTTCTTAAACCTTCAAGGCGACTGGGACTGCTGAGACACTCAGCTTGTGAACTAAGCAGGTAATGAAAATTCAGCCTTCTCAGAAGAGGACTGCCATTGTTGTACTATCCATGCTGTATCATGAAGACCAGTGCAGGGGGATCAAGGACAGGACGTGAGCTTACTGACTGGACTTCATTTGGGGACACCCCTATTTAAAGGCACGAAGCACATCCGTACGGGTTTCTTCTCCTCAGTATTTTTTTTGTATGTTTACTGTTTAATTATTCGGTATGCCATCAAATATTTCAGGAATATCTTTAATGTTTAGATCGTATATTAGCAGCATGCAATAATTTACATCATAAGTTCTCAAGCTGAGGCTGTCTATTGCAAGGACCTTCTTTTCTGCCAGTTATCATAGGCCGTTTAAATTAGAAAACTGATGGGGGGGGGGCTTGAGAGAGGCTAGCGGTTAAGAGCGCCGACCGCTCTGACAGAGGAACCCACGGTGTTCGATCCCCCAGCACCCACATGGCGGCTGAGAACCTGTCTGAAACTCCATGTTCCAGGAGAACTCCCGTTCAGGGGAATCCGAGACCCTTCTCTGACCTCCGCGGCATTGCACGACAGGGTGCACAGACTTGCATGCAGACCGTACATCATACACATACAGAAATAATAACATTAAAAAAAAAAAAATAAAGTTAGAAAACGACTGAAACATTGAATACTGTAGTCGACAATGCACTTTGCTCGGTAATATTTGAGTTGTTGCAGTATTTGATTATCCATTTGGTTGTTATAGAAAATTCTTAACTGTAATTGCTGGTTGTTGCTGTAATAGTATATGCCTGTATTTTCTACCTGCCTTGAAAGACCAAAAAAAAAAAAAAAGCTTTTCATTGGGGCTGGAGTGATAGCCCAGCAAGTCAAAGAGCGATGATGCTCTTGCAGAGGACGGTTCAATCCCCAGCACCCACATGGCGGCTGAGAACCGTCTTGGCTCCCGTCCAGGGGGAATCGACACCCTCTTCAGACCTCCACGGCATTGCACAAGTTTGTGACACGGGTGCACAAACCATGCATGCAGACAGTACATTCATTACACATTAAAAAATTAAAAAAAAATAAAAAAAGACCTGTTTTACTAGAAAAAAAAAGTCCTCTTCCCATGTCATAGTTGGGGGGCCATAGATAAATAACACAGATTCGGAAAGAAAGAAGTCCAAACTATTTTTGTAGTTTGAATTTTCTTAAGGTCTACACAAAATGAAACCACTAATATTAATCATTAATCAGTGAGTTGTTCAAAGTTTGGGAATAAAAAAATCAACACAAATTATCACTTTGAAAAACAACTGATTGAGAAATAAATAACAAACATAAAAATGTTAAATGTGGAAAAGCTAACATGATATATATGTTATGACTTTACATTGACAGTTACAAAGAATTTCTCAGAGAATTTAAGGGAAATGTAATTAAAATGAAGTTTATTATATTTTTAGATAAGAATCCTTGATATTAAGGTGTTAATTCTTCACAAATTCATGAATAGATTCAAAATAGATTTTGAACAAAATGTGCTTGCGTTTACACAAAGTTCTTTTATTCTTTTCGAAACTTTCATAACATTTACAAAGTGTTTGATCAACTTCTTTTCCACCACAACTCCTCATTCCCCTGAGTGCCCTCCCCACCCTGCCTCCCTCCCTAACTGCATTGGTCCCTTTTGTTGTTTTTGTCGTTATTAATAAGCTCCTGAGTCCACTTAGTGCTGCTCATATGAGTCTAGGTGCAGCCATCTATCCTTGAGCATGGGCAGCCTGTCCGTAGTAATTGTACAATGGTGGTTTCTAGAAGCTGTGGGAGAGAGAGATAGGGAAAATGATGATGATAGACACCTTGACTACATTTTTAACAATTGATTTATTTGCACAACAGGATTATTGCGTAGAATACTCATACATAGGTGCATTTCGCAACTGCGAGTAGACCATACTTTAAATATATAAATCAATTAAGAAGGAGGAGGGGCGTGAGAGGCATACTAATTAGCTGCTTACAGCTTTGGACAAATGGTGCACATGTGTTCCAAAACTCCAGTATCATGGATACAAGTACCTTTAAGTGCAATTACACAACAAAATTAAAAATTAAAACCCAATGAATACCCTTTTCATTATGCTAGTTATTATAATTTTCTACCCATTTGCACATTACAGGTAACCTTAAATTTATCTCCCATGTGACATTTTTTTCTAAAGGGATTATGTATATTTACATGCTCAACCTTCCAATGGTCCTCGTGTTAACACTCCTGAAGCTTTTCATTTCAAGAAGTTGAAGTTTTGAAGCAATTTTTTAATGCGAACTTCTGTCAATGGGTTTATTGAGGCTGCTTATGATCGCCACAGTCTTCATTTAGCCTGAAGATTCCCAATGGTCTTTACAAATGCGAGGAAAATTGATCCTCTCCAAATCCCTCTTCCTTCTCCAGTGTGGTATCTGAAATTTGTGGTCGCATTAACCAGGTGGTATAAAGCCCATTAACCTCCTCCGTGCTTTACATGCTTCTGTCAATCCTCTTGCTGACATCACCAGGAAGCAAGAGTAGCTCTGATTGCACCCTCTCAACGATCTATCTCTTTTGTCCTTATCTCTCCTTCCATTTATATACCACATAAATGGTTTTCAATGTCATTTGAGGCACTTTTTAAATGTGTTTCAGCCTTCTTTCTGCTGGGTATTTCTTTTTCTAAACGTTTTATTTGTTATTTCATGTGTATCATGTGTTGCCTGCATGTATGTAAGTACGTTTCCGATTGTATTTGATATTGTGTGATTTTTTCCTTTTTTCGTTCTGTTTTTGTATTTCTTTTTTTAGTTCTTATTGAAGAGGGTATCAGATCCACGGGAACTGGCATTCTGAATGGTTGTTAGTGGGAATCGAAATTCAGCTCTCTGCCAAGGATGCAGCCAGTACTCTTTAAAGGCTTAGCCATCTCTCCAGCCCCCTGCGTGAGTGGCTTCTGCCTAAATTTGTGAGGGCAACTACTGTGGCCAAGTAATACAACCCTGATGTGGGGCAAACAGTATTCCTCGTCCCCCAAAAGTATGTCCATATTAAATTCCCTTCTCCCCTCAATCATTTTGAGGACTGCATGTGACGCTGTCATATTTAGCATTCTCCACAGGATACACGGAGACTGCAATTTCAGATGGATTATTGCTGGGAGAAGTGGCCAATGAGAGGGAGTAACAGAATCTTGGATGGGACCCAGTTCATTTTGTTTTGAGAATTTCACTATGAGAAGATCAGGTCAAAGATGTATTTGGTCCCTGCCCACACCACGTGTAAGAGGTTGGGGTGTGCATTCTGCAACGCTATGGCTCAGTTTACCAGTAGGCTTGACGGGGGGATGTTCGCATCTGGGCTTTCTGCCCCCGCACAGGCAGCACCAGGTAGCTGTGATTTCGACTCTCCCTAAATGCCATGAACTCAGGTGCTTCCAGGGGCTGGACATCAGCGCCAGTGTTCAGGAGCGTTCACTATCACTACAGATTCTCCCAGAGGAACCAAGGAAGAGAATACGGAAAGAAAAAGGAAGAACCCTGGAGTTTAATCCTGGGATCTGTGCATTAGTCGAGCCTAGGCCAAACATTTTTTAAAAAACATGTAATGTTGAACCTTGTTGAGATCAATAGACGATTTCTTTTTAGTTTTTTCCGTATTCGTCATACTGCTTTCCATAGTGATTGCATGAGTTTTGAAAACAAAATACCAATTGGATGAGTGTTCCCCTTCTCCACATCCTCTTCAGCATTTAGTATCTTTGTTCCTTCTTATTTTACTTATTTATTATTTATTTATATCTCAATCTATTTTTTTGATTTTAACAATAGTTAATAAGTTGTGAGTTCAAGCATCCTCCATGTAAAAACAATTTGCAAGCCGCTATGCCCAAACCCCCACACAGACCCAACGCTCCCACATCCAGCTGGAGGGGCCTTTGTATGTACATCATGTTGATCAACACGGAGTCCGTCTCTATATTGTTTTAGTTTCACCTTTCCCCCCAATCGCAGCCCTTACATTCTACTATGCTCCCTCTTCCACGTGTTCCTCGGCTTAGAAACCTGGGCAACGTGAATCTTGGGTACGTAATGTATAAATTTTATTGGCTAGGCATTCCAACTCAGCCCACGGTTTTTTCCACATATTTATTGGATATTTTAAGACTTAGTAACATGTTTAGATTAGTTAAAATTTGGTTGTAGGTTTTGGTGAAAGTGGTAATATAATTGAACTAATTGGGAACTCTACAATGTTAATGTTTTATTTACAATTGTATTGAATTTCCAACACTAACTTTGGGGTTAAGGTACAAAAATAGTCTCTATATTTTTCTGGGTTATACAATATCACCTTGTAACACTTTTTTTACTTATAGGATAATTTAACTAAAATAATTAAGTTGTTTACGTTTACTTCCTAAAATAACGTAGAATAAGTCAATGCTTAAACTGTTTGCGATAAAATTTAATCGAAAAAAAATCTACGCCTTTGTTTCCTGTTTATTGTGTTGTGTAAAAATTAGGCATCTATAGGCCAAAAACAAAAATTTAAAACACACAGGGAATGTGGGAGGTGGTTGTAGCGTGGTATGTTAGTATCTCCTTCTGGGATCACAAATGGAAAACTCTGTGTCAATCCTATTGATAAATGTCATTTGAGATCTTGAAATAACTAACAATGGGGGAAGTAGATTGTATTGTCTTATATGTAAAAAAACACCAATCTAATGCATGAAAATGTACAACCTTTTGGCCTGTGTAAAGATGGCACTGGGAAATACCAGCAAGCGAGGCTTACCCACCCCAGCTGATACATTAAGTAACGAGGCAACCTCAGGATCGCCTGAGTCACTGACTAGTGAAGCAACTCTTTGAATAATATTGGGGTTGACTTTTTTATAATGGGCCCTAATGAATTACCTTCCAGATGCTGAAAAACCTTCCTACATCTCCCCTTTATAGGGAAAAGCAAAAACTATTGAGCGGGTAATGAAGTCATTCCATAACTGTAAATTAGAGCCACCTGTTATAGTGGTAATTTATTTCTTATAAAACAGGTATGGGTACTTTCTTTGACTGATAGACTTAGGAACTGTTAAAGGATAATCCTCTATTTAAAGCCAATTATAATAGTAAAGACTTTATAAGCTGTGTAATCAGAAAAATATATTAATACAGAAAGCTCTGATATACGCACTGAATTATTCTGCCTAGGAGGTGTTTTTACTTCCCAAATAAGTAGCATACAGTCAATGATAAACTGTTTGGATAAATTTAATGAAAACTTACGCCTTGGTTCCTGTTTATGTGTATGTGTAATACAACTTAGGCATCTATAGGCCAAAACAAAAATTTAAAAAACAAAAAGAGGAAGGTGGGAGGTGGTGTAGTATCCCTTCTGGGATACAAATGGAAAACTCTGTGTTCCAAACCTTTTGATAAATTTTCAATTTTGAGATCTTGAAACTAACAATGGGAGGAGATTTGTATGTTCTTATAGGTAAAAACACCAATCTAAATGCCTGAAAATGTACAACTTTTGGCTGTGCAAGATGGACTGGGAAATACCAGCAGAGAGGCTGACCCATCTGAACATTAAGTAAAGAGGAACCTCAGACTGCCTGAGTCACTGACAGTGAGCATCTCTCTGAATTCTATTTGGGTTAACTGTTTATAATGGGCCCTAATGAAGTTTACCTTCCAGATGCTGAGAAACCTTCCTACATCTCCCCTTTATAGGAAAAAGAAAAACATGATGGTACTGAATTCATTCCCTAACTGTAAATTAGAGCTACCTGTTATAGTGGTAATTTATAAAACAGGCATAACTACCTTTTTAATTGACTGATAGACATAGGAACTGTGAAAGGATAATTCTCTATTTAGAGCCAAATTCAATAGTAAAGACTTTATAAGCTGTGTAATCAGAAAAATATATTAATACAGAAAGCTCTGATATAAGCAATGAATTATTCTGCCTAGGAGGTGTTGGCTAGAGAATCCAAGCCCCCCAAACTATAAAGACCTTTTGCCTACAAGTGGGATATATGCAAGGAGAAAGGCAGTAAGTCCCTATTGTTGAAGACCTGGTGTAAGCATGAAAAAATGTTTTGAGATGTCACTTGCTAATGTACAATTGGCCTCTGAAATGCCAGACAGCATTACCAAAGGCAACTAAAGCAATACAGCAAAATATTGGTCTCTTTGAGACAAGCAAGACTCCTCTGTCAGTATCACCTATACCTCAACTGCCTGGAGATACTGTGCAACAGTGGCAGCCATGTGTCTATATATATCCCAAATCTAATTGGCTATTAGCTCTCTCCTTGGAGGAATAATTCACAGCAGACACCACAAGCTTATGTCCTGTAGTGGTTAGGAGATGTTATAAGCCACAATAAGAACTTGTCACCCTTTATAGAGAAACCACAGTTTGTGGATTAGCATACCATCCAAGCATCTGTGTCTATGTTCACAGCTTAGCTTGCCATAAAATAATTAGTACTACTTAAATGCCTGTACATCTAATTGCTTGTGCTTTGTTAGTAGGATTAAAAAGGTATCCCTGGACGGGGGCTGGAGAGATGGCCTAGTGGTTAAGAGCGCCGACTGCTCTTACAGAGGACCCGGGTTCGATCCCCAGCACCCACATGGCAGCCAAGAACTGTCTGAAATTCCAGTTCCAGGGGAATCTGACACCCTCTTCTGACCTCCGTGGCATTGTGCCGCACGGGTGCACACACTTGCATGCAGACAGTACATTCATACACATACAGAAATAAATTTAAAAAATTAAAAAATATATTAAAAAAAGGTATCCCTGGATAAGCTGTCAACCCATGAAGGGGAACAACCTGAATAGACTAGAGTCCAAAATGACATCTCCAGAGAAAATAGACCGTTTTGCTTCTCACCCACTGTGCCCCTTTCCCAAAGCCTATGGAACAACTCGTGGAAGAGGAGGCATGGTAGAATGTAAGGGCTGCAGAGAGATAGGTGTGAATCATGAGACTACAGCAATATAGACTGGACTCCTATTTGATCAACATGCTTGTGCATACAAACTTCTCCAACTGGACTATGGGAACCTTGGGTTGTTCAAAATTTGGACATAGATACTTGCAAATTGGTTTTACATGAATGTTACATTCATTGCTTATGCTTAATAATTTGGCTCACTTCAAAAAAATGCACCAATTACCTAATTGTATGGCAAACTGAGTAACATCAATGTTATCTGAAAAAAACTGTGTTATTATATTGTAGAATCCCTTAAAAAATAAACAAATAAAGGGAAAAAAAGAAAAGGGGCACAAGTAGGCAAGAAGCAAAACAGTCTACTTTCTCTGGAGATGTCATTTTGGACTCTGATCAGTTCAGGCTGTTTCCTTTCATGGGTTGGCAGTTTATCCAGGAATAACCTTTCAATCCTACTAATGAAGCACAAGCAATCATATATACATTCATTTAAACAGTACTAATTATTATGGTAGTATAATTATTAAACAGTACTAATTATTATGGTAGGTTATGGTATAGACACAGATGTTTGGATGGTATACTAATCCATGAACTATAGTTTTCCTGTAAAAGATGACAAGGTCTTACTGTGGCTTGTAACATCTCCTAACCACTAGAGGACATAAGCTTGTGGCATCAGCTGTGAATTATTCCACCAAGGAGAGGGCTAATAGTCAATTAGATTTGGGATATACAGACATGTGGCTGCCACTGCTGTACAGTATTTCCAGGCAGGTGAGGTGTAGCTGATGCTGACAGAGGAGTCTTACTTGATGCAAGGAGACAAATATTTGCTTTATTGGTTTAGTGGCCTTTGGTAACACTCTCTGGCATTCCAGAGACCAAATGTACACTTGCAAGTGTGGTCTCAATACATCTTTCCCATGCTTACACCAGGTCTTTGACAGCAGGGCCTTACCACCTCTCTTCTTGCAGGTATCCCAGTTTACAGGCAAGAAGCCTTTATCTTTTGGGGGGGGGGCTTGGATCCCCTGGCCAACATCTCCTTGGCATAATATTGCTGATATCTTCATCTTACTCCAATAAGACTGGCTAGGATAAAGAAAACAAATGATACCAAGTGCTGGAGAGGTTGTGGGGAAAGGGGAACACTCATCCACTGCTGGTGGGAATGTAAACTCGTACAGCCACTATGGAAAGCAGTGTGGAGAACCCTTGGAAGACTTGGAATGGACGGACACCGACCCAGCCATAAACACTCCCGCGGCATGTACCCTCAGACTCACCCCACACAGGGATACATGCAAGGCCATGTTAATTGCAGCTCTTTCACAATAGCAAGGAGCTGAACCAACCCGAATGCTCTTCAACTGATGAGTGGATAGGAGGAAAAATGTTGGTATATTTACACAATGTAGTTCTATGCCGCAGTAAAGGAAAGACGACATCATGAGCTTGCAGGAAATTGGCTGGGGCTAGAGGACATAATGCTGAGTGAAGTAACAGAGGTCCCAGAACACATGAAGAATGGTATTCCCTCATCTGTGGATGCAGTGCCAATTAAACTAGTTGTAAGTATTTCTTGTGTATGGCCCCCCTGAGCTTTTGAGTTTTTTTGGGAGTGATGCATATTTGAAAACAACACACCACCACAACAACAAAGGACTGAATCAAAGAACTGACTGAAACAGTGAATTCTGCTCAAAACATTAAACGTCTCCTCGGAGCATATTGAGAATAACAAAAAAGCAACAAGGACTGAGAGAAGAAAGAGAAACCATATTCGGCAGAATGCATGAGCTATGGTGGGGTGGGCGAATGGGCGGGGGGGCACATGGGTTAGATCTGTAAAAAAATAAAAATAAATTATGTGAGAAAAAACGAATATTGCTGATATCAGAGCTCTCTTATTAATTATATTTTGCTTAATTGCACAGCTTAAAAAGACTTTTAGCATTATATTTGGCTCTGAATAGAGATAATCCTTTTCACAGTTCCTATGTTATTAGTCAATTACCTGAAAGACAGTTATTATCCAGTTTTATCAGAGATACCTCTATAACCGTTGGACTCTAATTACAGTAAGGGAATGAATTTCCATCATGTTTTTCTTTGTTTTATGAAAAGAACAAGAAGGTAAGAACGTCTCTCATATTAAAACTTTATAGCACCTGGAAGGTAAAGTTCTTTAGGGACTCATTTAAAACAGTGTTACAAATGGATCCACAGAGATGTTTGATGCCTATCGCCAGTCGCAGGCTTTTTCCATTTTAATGTTTATTTAGAGGGCCAACTTCTCTGCTAGTATTACTTGGGTTACACCCTGCACAATGCAAAAGCTGTATCTTTTCTTCTCAGCCACTAAGTTGGTGATTGTTCTGACCTGTGGGAACATGCAAACTCTTTTCCCATAGTTAGTTTTAGCTTTTTAAATTGAAAAATTTGACAAAAAGGTTTCATTTAAATTCATATTAAACTGCTATCCCCCCCCTTTTTTTATTTAGGTTTTTTATTTTTTTAACCCATAGTGTGTCCAAAAGGCCTAATTGTATTACACTATACCTATAGCAGGAATCAGGTTGTAAATTTCATTAAATTGCCCAAGCTGTTTTGGACTTGTATTGCTGTTACTTAGATGCCAATTTCTGTTCTAGTTTTCTCTTCAATCTTGCTGTGAACCAAAACACTCTGACAAACACCACCTTGGGGAGGAAAGGTTTATCTGCTTAGCTTCTACTCCTGGTTCACAGTTTATTACTTTTATTCCTTAGGGAGCCCAACGCAAGAACTCAGGGCAGGAACCTGGACGGCAGGAGCTCGCTGAGCACAGGCCATGTGAGGAATGCTGTTTTTTACTGGCTTGACTTCCCGGCCCATGTCACCTGCTTTTCAATTTACAGTACACAACAATTCTGCCCAGCGGTGGCACACTCAGAGTGGGGCGGTGTTAAAGTTTCCACATTGCTTGACAATCACGGGACAATACTCCCACAGAGTGGCCACGGCCAATCCAATGAGCCAAATTCCCCAATTGGGCTCCCTCAACCCCAAGGTGTCAAGTTGACACTTAAAACTATCCAGCACAATTGACCCCCTTGTCAATGCTTGACACACAAACACACATCACTATTTTTTAAACCACCACCTTGCCTAGTTCTTGTCCCAAGTAACACTATATCACAACCAACGGGACAGTACAACCTTAAAAAAAAAAAAGCAATCATGTCCAAACACTTAAAACGTTCCAGTTGTGTGAGCAAAGTCTCTTAAACTGTGGGCTCGCTTAAAATCCAAAAGCAAGTACTCTGTCTTATTTTCCAAAGGGAAAGAATCTAGGTACACCAAAACAAAATCGAATTAAATTCCAAGACAAGGAGCTCAAGGCTGGGACACCGGGAACGCAACTCACTCTGATGGGGGACTCTCTGGCCCAACGGGCTGCAGCAGCCTGACTCCGATGCGACTCTGCCCATCCCGGGTCAACACCAGCGAGCCGTCACAGCCCAGGCTGACCCCATCCCACTGACCTGTCATGGGGATTGGCACAACCCACGGTCATCCCAGGTCGCTGCATCACCAAAAAGCTGGGGTCCCTACTGAAACTGATGGCCCCCCCCCCCCCCCCCCTGCAAACACCCTTCAACCAATGAGTCTATCTGACCTTCTCCTCGGTTGTGCAAACGGCTCAGTTCTCTCCATAACCTGCAATCCCTGGGTTTTCTTCATTGCACAGTTCACCTGACTGTGCACTTCCCACCAATGGTCTTTCCTGACCTCTCACAGTGCCAAAAAGCCTGCGGTTTTGCTCTCTGTGACCCCTAAATTCAACACCAAGAACCATATTAGGATACTCTTACATGTACCAATCCTGCTTCTCTGGCTCAAGATGGAGGCTTCAGGGCCCCCTCTGGAATCACAGCTTTCTGCGTGCTGACCCTGAAAGTACCAGGAAATTTTTCCCAGATTTCACCACAGTGATGCTGGTCTCTTGTTTATTACAGCTGATTTCAGCCCCAGCTAACCAGCATCACTTGTTCAACACTACAACAAAGGATTTCACTTCAGGTTATGGTCTCTCTTTGTTACTTACAGTGACTCTTCAGCCCCCGCTGACCAGAACCACAGATTACACATCCTGATGATCTCTGCTCTCCTTTGAAACTAGAAACTTCACAAGCCAGGCCTCCATCTTCTACAACTCCTTCAGCAAAACTGCTCCAAGCTCCACAGCAACAATCTTTAGGCATTCAATGATCTTCCCAGCCCAAAGTTCCAAACGCCTCCACAATCCTTCCCCAAAACACCAAGGTCAGGTCTGTCACAGCAATACCCCACTCTTCTGGTACAAATTTCTGTCCTAGTTTGTCTTCCATTGCTGTGACAAAACACTCTGACCGACACCAACTTGGGGAGGAAAGGGTTTATTCAGCTTACATCTCCTGGTTCACAGTTCAGCACTCAGGTAGCACAAGGCAGGAACTCAGGGCAGGAACCTGGAGGCAGGAGCTGAAGCACAGGCCATGGAGGAATGCTGTTTACTGGCTTGCTTCCCTGGCTCATGCCCAGCCTGCCTTCTTAAACGGTACACAACAATGTGCCTAGGGGTGGCACCACTCATTGTGGGCTGGGGCCTCCCACATTACTCGACAATCAAGACAATACTCCACAGATGTGGCCACAGGCCAGTCCAATGGAGCCAATTCCCCAATTGAGGATCCCTCAACCCAGGTGTGTCAAGTTGACACTAAAGCTATCCAGCACAAAGACACATACCTATAGGCAGGAATCAAGGTGTAAATTTCATTAAATTTACCCAAGCTGTTTTGGATGACTGTATGTTGTTAATTTGGGAAGCAAACTTAATTCCTTAAGTTAAATTATCCTACAGGTAAAAGAAAATGTTACAAAATGATACTGTACAACACAAGAATTATAGAGAACATTTGTATACATTGATCCCAAAGTTGTTGTTATACGAATTTTAGGTAAAACAAATGTGGACAACAATTTATATTTCCAATTACCTTAAATGTATTGCCACTTTTATTAAAACCTTTTAACCAACGTTGTTTAATAGACATTTTTACTTTTACTAAGTCCTAAAAAACCATATAATTTGTAGATAAAGTTTGGGCAAATTTGGATACTTGTTAAACTCACATCAATTAAATATACATTAATCAAATATAGACCTGTGTCCCCCTCCCAACTTTCCCACCCCACCAGATTCACCCTTTCAGTCAGTTCTTTGATGTGGTCTTTTCTGTTGTTGGTGTTGTTGCTCTTTCCAATACCATCCATCCCCACAAGAAATATTTACAACTGCGTTGTTGACACTAGCATCTTGATCTTAGCCAGTTTGATTGGGGAAGATGAAATCTTAATTTGGTTTTAATTTGCATTTCCCTAATAACTAAGGATGTTGAACAATTTTAAAGTGTTAAGTGTTTCTTAACCATCTTTATTTCTTTTTTAAATATAATACTTTTATTGATGTTTTGTGTATTTCATACATCATTTTTCAGTTCAATTTAGACATATTCCCCTTTCCCTTCCCCCCACCCCACCCCAGTTCATGCTTTCTGCCATATATGTCCTGTTTCTTTCTCTCGGTCTTTTTCAAGATTTTTCTGTAGAGGTTTATTGCTTTGGGCAGAATTTAACTCTATCAGTCCATTCTTTGACCCAGTCCTTATGTTGTTGTTGTTCTTTCCCATTTGCATTGCTCCAAAATATGCCTATATAAATGTCATATATGTACCAGTATTATGTCTTCTGGAAATAAACTATATGTTAACTATAAACCATGTTTAGGAATTCACAATTTTTCCCTTTAATTTTATATTACTCTAAATTATGAATACATACCTTCCACCTATATACATTAATCGCCATGTATGAAAATAAGTGGTAAGTTAATTCTAGGGCCCATTAAGAGATTCACATTATAACAGCATGGTTGCTTTCAGATAGAAAGAAATTTAATAATAACATTCCTCATCTTGCCTTTCAACTGGGGATTTGGTGTTATCATCCACAAATGAGGGAAACCACTCCCTGTTTGGTTTTGTGAGACTGTGTTACTTCACTTAACGTAATGGCTTCAAGTTCCATCCATTTACCTGTATGTCATCTTTCTTTATTGCTGCATAAAACTCCATTGTGTAGATGTACCACATTTTTGTTATCCACTTGCCATCTTTATTCTTATTTTGAGAAGTCTTTGTTCAGATCCATAGCTCATCTTTAAATTGGGTCATTTGTTTTGTTCTTTCTTTGTTTTTGAGTACTTTATATATTCTGAATATTAATACTCTGTCAGATGTATAACCGGGTGGGTTTTCTCTTCACTTTCTTGGTTGTTTCTTTTGCTGTATGGAAGCTTTTTAGTTAAATGAGCTCCCACTTGTTGGTTGTTGACTTTAATTCCTGTGCACCTTTCCTGCACCTATATCTCTACATGAAACAGTGTAAGACAGGAGTAACCTTCCTTTTAGCTGTCGGCTAAGAAACTCTAAAAATTACATAAGCTGGGCTGGAGGGATGGCCTAGCGGTTAAGAGCGACGACCGCTCTTGCAGAGGACCCGGGTTCGATCCCCAGCACCCACATGGCGGCTGAGAACCGTCTGTGACTCCGGTTCCAAGAGAACTCCAGTTCCAGGGGAATCCGAGACCGTCTTCTGACCTCCGCGGCATCGCACGACACGGGTGCGCAGACCTGCATGCAGACAATACATTCATACACATAAAAAATAAAAAAATAAAAAAATAAATAAAAAATAAATAAATAAATAAAAATTACATAAGCTGTTGCCGTAGCCTTTGATTGCCTCCCAGAACTTGAAGGTAAGATCTTAATGCTGAAGACAAGGCATACTTTGGTCACTGGGATTGAAGTAATGAAACTGAAACTGACCTGGAAGCCACCTCCCTGAAGACAAGCTCTCAGTGTTGAAGGACTATGCAAGATGATAAGAGAGAACATCAATCAATGGTCCAACATCAGTTTTAAGTCATAATAACCACAATGATGATTGGTACAGGAAACACAATGGTGCTTTTATCTTGGGGGTAGGTGGACTTAAAGCCCACCCAACTAGAAGGAACTCATGTGTGGTACTGTAAACACAGCCAAATGCACATAGCTGGAGGGATCATCCCCTCAGTCTGTCACATCCATAGATATATATAATTTCTTATCATATGCTTAATATTAATCCTTATATTTACATACAAGTATGCTAGTCACCCCTCATCAAATAAGCTTCTTTTACAACAGACAGAGTTCAAGAAGTGGTCATAGACAGAGAATCAGTGTCTGCGAGATGTCCAATCCTAAGGCATCTCACATCTACAGTGGAACTTCTACAACTAAGGCTTATGGAAACTAGTGGAACAATGGATAGAGAGACTGCTAATGATCTCTCAACTCTCATCAACAAAGTTCCCTCATGCAGCAGAGAAAGAATGAGATAATAAGAATCTGCAGAGTGTGGGTCCTGGAACATGACTTCTGTATTAAGCTCTATCCATCCAGGGCTCAGGGATTATTTAGGAAGTGGGGACAGAAAGACTGCACGAGCCAGGGTTGGTGCAGGAACATAAGGAGACAGAGGCTTTCAGGCCACTGGGAACTTGCTCAAAGTGAACTTGCAACAATACTGACATGCACAATACCCATGTGGTCTTGATCAGACAATAAAAAAAGCATAGAAATGTGGAAATGGACAGCAGGCCCTAACCTTAGCCAAAGAACTATGGGCATCTCGGTGCTGGTAGGTGAGGGAGAGTTGATCTTCTTTAAGGGAGAGACACTAGATAGGCTATTAGAGACTATTAGTCTCCAGAGGATGAGCTTGTAATGAGGGACATCTGGGTACACTAACTTGACTTCATAAGCCTTAAAGAAATGACATAATGAGTAAAATACAGTGGGGCAGGCAATGGGGGGGTCTTGGGGAATGGGCATAAAGATGGTTAAGATATTTTGTATGAAATACGCAAAAATTCAATAACAAATATACAAAAACAGAATAAAATAATTATATAGAAGTTACAACTAGATGGGAGACATAGGTCTGGTATTCTATGGCATGGTGTGGTGATTGTAGATTATGATAATTCACTCTGCATTAAAATAAAAATGAAGATTCAGAATTAATCTATAGTTTAGTCTCAGACGTCACAATTTTGGTATATGTGTGGTGTGCATATATGCATTTTGAAGTGATACAAATTTGAAGGAACAACATCAAAAATATTGGGTCAAAGAACTGACTGAAACAGTAAGCTTCTGCCCCAAACAGTAAACTTCTGCATTGAAAAAAAAAAAGACTGAGAAAAAGATGAAAGTCTCTGGCAGGCAAAGGGGCAAGGAAGGAGGAAGTGGTCTAAATTTGACTAAGAAATGCTGTATGAAATGCACAAAAGTTCAACCAGAAAAGAAAGTTCTAATAACAAAGAAAGTTTTTCGAGACTGGTCTGTTTACTCTGATCTGAATATTACACTGTACACATGTACTAAAACTTCATATATCATATCATAAATATGTATAATTTCCCATGTGTCAACTTAAAAATGTTAATTGAATTAAGATGCATAGAGTAGTACCCGGCTGTGTCAGGCACAGCTTTTCTGGTGAGGATCCTCCTTCTGGGAGAAAGCATGTCCTTCACTTCGAGTCCCCCACAGGGCATGTGAGAACAATGTGGCAGCACCAATCAGCTGCTCAGTGAGTCTCAATGTCACTTTCACATTACTTCCATTTCACAATCTGACAGCTCAGGTCAGTGTATGCTGTAAAGAGATGACCTTTCCTGGGTTTGCTCTGACTTACATTGTTTCTACTGCTAATTTTATTTTTTTCTCTTCCTTTTTCCTGCAAGGAAAAAAAAATTCACCAGAGGTAGGGTTAAGGTCAAGAGCACAGGTGGTCATAAAATTTGAGGTCTTCTTGTAAAGATTCAAAAAACTTCTTGTCCATTCCCACTTGTGCACCTCAGAATCTGGTTTTCAAACATTTCTTAACTTGTCTCTGAACTCTGCCAAGGCAAGGTTAGGGGCCAAGATCTTTGTTCTTATTTTCTGCCCTGGAAAAGAGTGAATTTGAGACTCTATTTCCTGACATAGATCAGACCATTGGGTGACAGTGGCCGGTTAGAACTGTGTCACGGATATCTCATTGGCCATATTTGTAAACAGTGAGGGGCCACGGCCCTGGGAGAGAAGCAATTCACAAGGGAAATGCAACTTCGAGATAACCTAATGGAGTTGAGGAAACTTTAGCAGAGCAGGTATGAAGACTTTACTGTGGCATGACAACATATTTTTCCTGGCAGTGTGAATGTCCATTAAACGGATCCTGCTGAGCATGACAAAGGTTTCAAGACTTCAGTAAGCACCGAAGTTTCAGCAGTAGTATTGGGAATGTGGGTAGCTGAGGGAGAGGGGTATGTCCACAAATGAACTATGGAGAAATTTCACAATAAGTTTCTGAGTTGTTATTTTAAAAGCTGTTTACACTGACTCTGGGATGGGAGAACAGGTCTGGGAGACGGCACAGCAGGAGGGAGCTGGAGATCATGGTATCCCTGGACCCTATGTCTTTGGATCATGAATTCTGCACATTTCCCACATGTGCCTTGGCTTCATTTACTACCAGTCTTTATTGACCACTTACTATGTGGTCAAAACTACTCTTGAGGACTTTCCTGTTTGAACTCACTGTCCTCACTATGCTGTTAACCATTTGAGTACTGTTAGCATTCTTTTTTTTTTTTTTGTCTTTTTGAGACAGGGTCTCCCTATAGCCCCAGCTGGCTTGTAACTCACTCTGTAGACCAGGCTGGCCTTGAACTCACAGAGATCTGCCTGCCTCTGCCTCCCAAGTGCTAGGATTAAAGGCGCAAGCCACCACATCCGGCTCTGTTAGCATTCTCATTTTACAAAGGAGAAAACAGCACTGATAGTGAAATACTTATAAAAGCTATGCAAGCTATACAACGAGGTGAGGGCACACCCATTAGGTTGGATTGTGTCATGAACTTCCTCCATGAGGGAGAA
Organism: Rhizomys pruinosus; assembly: GCA_009823505.1. Classification (NCBI taxonomy): domain Eukaryota; kingdom Metazoa; phylum Chordata; class Mammalia; order Rodentia; family Spalacidae; genus Rhizomys; species Rhizomys pruinosus. The sequence goes on along the minus strand of VZQC01011880.1, from coordinate 966,201 downwards.
GGAAGAAGATGGTTAAAAAGGAAAGAAAGTTGTGATGCTATATGGGCACCTTTGAATGGGAACAAGCTGTCTTGAATGAATGGTTTTAGTTCTGAGAACAGAGGAAAGAAAGGCTACATGGGAAGATGAGAAGAGCTGATGAAAGAGACGTCTGAGATTTGGACCCATGGCAGTGGTAGGGCTATGGGAAAAGACCATGTGAAGCCTTCAGCTACTTTCTCATCCCTCATGAGACCCATGGGCCTAGCCATGTGTCAGTTCTAGTCCACAGTCTAGTACTCTGTGTTGGTTGAGAAGAACCATATCACTTCAGAATTTGTTGAGCATGAGTTAAGTGGCAAGAGATGGATCAACCTGAGCTGCCATTCTCCTGTGATTTGCTTCCTGGGTACCATCTACCATGACAAACATCTCAACCCAATCTGTTTTTCTTAATCATCATAGCAAAAGATGAGATAAATATTGTAAACTCTTGTTGCAACCTGAAAAATTAAGATTCAGAGAGGTTAAATAGCTTTACTCTGGTCATCCATCTTGAAGGTATGAATAGCATTTGGATGACCCCTAGCATCAAAATCCTGGAAGATGAAAATGAGTGCCTTGGGTTCAGTGATGCAGTAACTCATACACCAAGACATGCTGCATCCCTCACCCATTTGCTCATATTGATTCCAAATTTCCTGATTTCTACTCTGGAAGAATCAGTGCTGAGTCTTGGAGATTTAAAGATGAAAAAAAAATGCAGCTCCTTTTATGAGTGACCTCATGGTCTAGAACATTCCAAGATTCAAAGAGGGGTCAGAGAAGGAAATTCAGTAGGGTAAGAGACAGTGACTGATCTGAGAAGCCGGAGGGAGAGTGGGAACCCTGGCAATTGTTCCTTGGAGAAATTATTTTCCTGATGATAAATAGGAAAGCAAAAATGATTTGGCCAAATGTGAGCTGAGCTAAAGGTGCTGAGCTGCCTTAATAAAGCATTCCAGGGTCCTAAATGACAGTACACAAGACCAAGATTAGAGTTCTTGTCCCTAAGTAGTTTTACAACCCTCAGTTCTCACTTAGAGAACAAAACTAATAAATCAGTTGGCTCTGATCTTGTTCAGTGCTCAGAATCAGAATTTCAATGTGAATATGAAAACCCAAAGGAATTCCATTTGACATCACCCCCATCAATTTGAGGTTTATTTGCTTCAGGCCTATGACACATATAGCTATCTCAACAGGGTTCTACGATTTTATGAGGGAGTTTGGTGAGAAATGCTATTTTAAGCACCATTTAGGCCTTGCTCAGATTGTTTTTATGAGGAAAGTTATGATTCTTGGTAATTGCTAGAGTTTGCTTTCCATGCCTCCTTCTTAAATGTGAACATCAGCCTCTTTGCCTTTCTGCAATTCTCATCATGGTCGCTGTTGCATGGCATCAATCCTCGGTCGCTAGGCTGATGTTATTTATGAGCTAATGACAGAGCAATAAATATTGTAGTAAACAGTTGTGGGGTGACATTTGCTGAGTCAAAGTTACAGGCAGCTGAAGATGGTTTCCATGTAAAATTGCTCTCACCAGTCTTTTCGTTAAAATGACGTACAGCCTAGATAAAACTACTTCTGCACCTCTCCCCTAATGCATCACCATTTCCTTACAACATCAATAGACCTTTCAGTGGAAACCACTTCATATGCATTCTCCTGTAAGAAGCTTTGGATGGACTTATGTGCTAAATCTTGGGAGAGCCTTCATATATGCTGAATGGGTACATTTCTAAATTTTAAATGATTTGATTAGCTGCACATATTAATTTGTAGGAAGCTATAAGACATTTTGTTGGTTGTTGTAATACTTTTTCTGTTTTTTTTTTTTTCCTTTTTTTTTTTGGTGTTTTTGAGACAGAGTCTCCCTGAAGTTTGAGTTGGCCTAGAACTTACTACGTAGATCAGGCTGGCCTTGAACTCATACAGATCCTCCTGCCTCTGACTTCCAAGCTCTGGGATCGAAGGTGTGCAGTACCGTGCCTGGCCCTGTAATACTTTCCTTAAGAGAGCTCGCATTTTAGAAAGGGGAAGAGAAACATCATAATTCAGCAATCACACAAATGTGCACACACATGCATGTGCATAAACCCCAAATAACCAAAACTTTTGAAAGGGGAGGAGAAAGTAGCAAGGAGATTAAGGGAAATTACTTAATTTAACTATGTTTAGTCCGAAGGGAGCTGTATTTACCCAATGCCCTGTTAGGTGTACAGGACCTGGTCCCTCCCTCAGGTGACTAGATTTTCACAGTGGTATCCAGCCAGCTGCAACTGTGATTTTCATTCCTTTTGGCTTCATTCCCTCTAAGAAGCCTCTGCTGGTGACCCCAGATGGGCCAGGCCCCCCATGCGTCTGTCACTGCTTGATTTGTACATTTTTACCTTGATTGGAAACACATGGCCTTTCCAGCTACAAACTCTTCATAACCTAGACAATATTCCACTCACTTTGCAGCTCTGTGGTAGTTCTTATCTCACTATGGAATGAGACTGATCATGGTTTGATCCGTAGGGATGGATACCTGGGTAACTGGGTAGAAATGAAGAACATTCCCAGTGGATATATAGAGAGAAACAAAGATTGTCAAGCAAGAAGTTCAATGTTTATGTAAGAAATACTAGGAGAATAGAACCCAAAAAAACTTGGAACAAAATTCTGGGGATTGAGGGCAGAGAATTAGGGACTCTGGAACATCAGAAGGAAACCCAATGATTAGAATAGCTGCTCAGATTGGTAGAGTTCCTCTCCAGATTGTTCCTGCTCTCACTTATTCTGTTGTGTAGGAAGCATCCTTTATTTTCACTTGCCACAGGACTCAAAAAGGAGATGCACCCTTTGCCCACCACCCTACGTCCTCGATATAGCAATTGGTCAAAGATTTGCTCTTAACTAATGAGAGCCTTGCCATCCCCGTTATATAAACCTATGCACCGAACCAAGCAAAGTCAATGAGCAGGGTTTTCTGATATCATTTTCCAACTCACCTCAGGCAGATGAATGTCTTCTCCTCTGTGAAGATGTAGGCTGTAATTTTTCAGGTTTCTTTCCACATTAAGCAAGTGGATCTAAGTTTAAGAAACTCAGTACAATGTACTGAGAAGAAGAAAGATGAGAAGAGAGAGGAGCCTCGTTGTCAACTGCATTGGTGAGACCAGTGAAGTGGAAAAGATGCTCCTGGTTATAAAAAAGCCTTTTCCCTGGTACCAACGCTATCAGCAGCCAATGGGATTTCAGAAGAGTTCAGAGGCAGTGGAGGCTCCACCCCACCCACTTGACCACAGCCTACTAAGGAAGGACATTGACACAAGTGGAGTTTCCTCTAAGAGGTGACATGATGATGTCCATCATCTCTTCATTTGTGCTCATGTCATGACCTCGTCCTGAGGGATATTTACTAGTAAAACCTTCTTCTCAATGCTTCAGGTATCTTATAACATTATTATCAGTCAGATTTAGAAATAGAAGCAAGTAGACTATTTCAGTTTCCCTACATCAAAACATGCACTCAAAGGAATATTTGCTCAGTAGCTTCCTAGTCACAGCTGTTGCGTCAAGTCATCAGAGCATATCTGTTGAATGCCTACCTCCCTGTACTCTATGGAACCCCCATGGCCTCTGTTTCAACTTGATTTTGTCTCCACATTCTGTTTCCTTTTCTTCTGCATTATCAAATTTATTCCCAGGTGTTTAAAAAAACCATCATAATGCTCCCAACTTTACAAGAAGAGAAAACGACTGGCCTCCTGTTTTTCAACAATTATCCTTCTCTTTTTCTATTAGCTAGAAATGGTTAAAGGTTTCAAATAAGAGAGATGACAAATAGATATGCTAAACAAAATTAGGTATTAAAAGATACAACACAGTAACAACCTCCTCTCTAGGTTCCTGGAGATACAGAAGATGTCAGGAACCACGTACCAGATACATTGGAAAGATTTCTTGTCTATTTTAGATTTTATGCCACAGAATGCAATAACAGGAAGAGAAGAAGCCAAAGCTAGCTGAGAAATCTAATTTAAAAAAAAGATATTTCAGACACTTGTCTTGGCAAGAATTTGCATCTCATTAATACTGAGCTGATAAGAGGTCTTATTTCCACATTTATTATAGAAAGACTTATCTCTCTTCAGTGGCACTTGAGCCCAGTATTACACACATAGTACATGAAATGCAGATGAAGTTTTAAGCCCATCATATCACAGACTTGATGAGAAGAAATGAGATGCTAACAATTATACATCATTTCTGAGGCCACAGGCTGAAATATCACTTAATCTATGTAGCCTTTCCAAATAATCCTGGAATAATTAATCACATTTTCCTCCAGTTTAATAAAATTTGTGAACATACATCTGTGTGACAGGGTAGATGATAGTGGAAAAAGTGCACAGCTACAACTTGAAATACCACTGTGGCTTCCTTAAGAATAAAATGTTTATATCACAGAATCAACCATTTATAGATAGGGGAGATTTTAAAAGGAAATGTAAGAAAGCAATATAAGGAAATTATCAAAATCCCTGGCATTAAATAAATGCTCCTAAATTAATCAATATAATAAGGCTCTTTCCTTATCCAGATGAGATAATATATAGTCTGACTGTTCCCTGCACATGACATGGGAATCTCAAGATTATCATTGTTGGAATGATGAGTTCCGTTTTGAATTCTTTCCTATTTCAAGTGGGAAGAAACGAGATATGAACCGTATTCTCCTTTGAGTTGTTCTTCCACAGGTGACCACAATTTTAAATCTAATTGTGTGATTAGCCAAGTTCAGAGATGATGAAAATATTAATGAATAATAAGAAACAACACAGTGACTGTTGCTTTGATCCTTTTTTAGGTTATACAATGAACGTTGTTCTCTGCTATGGCACAAAAAGTTGGTTGAGATGTCACTTATGGTATCAAAAACACAGCGGCATGCTCAGAATTTAATGCAAATGGTGGCTATTGTAGATAGCTGATGTAGATGGATGGAGCTGTTTGCATCTAAACTAAACAGTCCTCTATTTATGTTGAGGGCTTGTGACTTGCCTTTATAGCCTATCTTCTTAAATATTGTATCAGGTGCCAGCTATTTGTATCAGGTTACAGTCTATTTGCCTTAACCAATACTGAACGTGTTATTACTGTCTTAAGGCAAGAGTAAATGGGATCCAAATGAGGCCCCAAAGAATTAATTTATCTCTACAAAATATAGTAGAGTACAGGCATTCTGTGATGTATATTTTGGCTTCAATTAACATTTTTGCTTTGAATAATAGAGGTGGACTAAGGAAACACTTTTGATAAGATGTTCCCAAGTGCTTGTAATCTATGAGCCATGAATGCTGTTTAGGGTGGTATAAACTACCTAAGGCAAAATATGCCATTGTATAATTGCCTCACTGTGCACAGAGAAGAACTGGAATTCAGACACACAATGCATCCAATTTTATGGTACATGTGTGCCTCAATCAAAGCTGCCTCCATCCCAGCCTCCACAGTCAGCATCTTCCCACCTGGGATTTCACAGACCAGACCAGCAGTAAACAAATTCCAACTTTCATTTCCATAAAGCAATGGAAGATGGGTCCCCTGAGCAAAGACTGCCTTCCATCTTCCATCTGAAGATTTAAACCAGCAGATTTGATAATAAATGTTAAGGCTGAGCAATTAACAAAGGAAGAGGCAGCTGGAAAGGGCAGGGCAGACAGGCATCTGGCTAGAGTCACTTCTGTGCCCTGGAGACATGCAATAGCCAATAATGTGGTTCTCTATTTCTGTGTTACCCCCGGGACCCTCTGCTTGAATGTTTTCTTCACAAGGAGTGCATCTAATCTCATGAACTCACTGACTCCCCACACCCAAAGAGGGAAAGGCCAGGTACTGCCCTTGCTCTAGATTGGCAGTTACAATAAATGCCAAATTAAGAAATTATGTGAATTTGCTGAAGGAAAAAGGAAGAGTCAGGATGACTCCTTTGTGCTAGGCATAAGTGTGTGTTCACGCTTTCAGCTGATGTGATCCACTTAAAGTGCTTTGGAGGTATGCTTAGCACCTGCTGCAGTACTGTACCCACTACACAACTGCCCTCTTTATCAGCATCAGATGCCATGCCTGCCACCATGTTACTGGCTTCTTGGGATTCAGGTACCAAAATACTGGGGAGCTTTTTCTTTTAAATTGAAATATTCTTTTCTATAGGTTACTTATAAGACTGGGGAGACTAGTGAAACTTACAAGACTCAGAAAATTTAGAAAGTTACAAGATTTGAGGGACTGAACTGAGGAGACAAATCAGTGGTTAAGAGCATCTGCTGCTCTTGGAGCAGATTGGAATCGGCATGCACATCGGGCAGCTTGAAGCCACCTGTAAATAACTGCAGTTCCAGGGGTCTGTGCCCTCTTTGGGCCACCTGTGGTACCTCCACACAAATGGCACATAAATAAATAAATAAATAAATAAATAAATAAATAAATAAATATTTAAAGGAAGTCACAATACTCCCAAGACCCTTTCCGTAGGTATGCGTGGAGCTTCAGGAATGGAACTTTTTCTGTTATCCATCCTGGTTTGGACACTTTTGTGATTTAATTGTCTTTGGATCACACATTGTCCTATAAGTAAGACCAGTAAACTCACTGGTTCATCAATTTAGGCTTGGTTGGGAGCATTTCTGTGGTTTGCCGTCAATGTCTTATCCGTGATGAATAAACATTTTTTTTTCACATCTCCTCAGGAAAATTCACAGAAAATAGCCTCCTTAAATACAAACGTAAGATTATAAAACATTTATGTGTATTCAAAAATATGTGGATGTAGACTAATACTTGTATGAGAAGAGGGTCTGCCAGTAATCACTGAAAAGTGTAGTTATATCTGCTGGAGCAGTAGCATAATTGACGGAAATCTTCAAAGAAGAAATCACACAATCCAAGGAACTATTTACAGGCAAGAGAAATAAGTCTGTCATCAACAAAGTTCCAGAAAACCCAGCCCTGGGAACGTGCAGCACTGTAAAGAGCCCAAGCCTGGCTCTTGAATCTGCCATGAGGGGTAACATGGAACTAGGGGTAAGGGACCAGGATGACTGAAAGAATTAAATACTGTCTGAACTGTGTGTCATGAGATCCATTTGGCAAGTGCAAGAGGATCATGTTCCAGGCCTTCTAAGATACAGAACTTTTCATTTGTCAAAATACAGTTTTACCTCCATTTGTTGCCTTTCTCTCCAACAAAATGAAAATTGTTATGGATAGAAGGAACAGCATGACAGAAACAAAAGTAATTCTGAAACCTTAGAGAGGATCAATTATGTCAGCAACAAAATCTTGAAACGTGGAAGGTGGAGGTAATTCTAGTCATATGTCCATTTGACACACCGATTTATTCCTACAGAAGCAGAGTAGGTTAGAGACACACTCCATTGACTAATGGACTGACAAAATCATAATACCGAGTTGACTTGGGTTCAGCATTGTTCCAGACATGGTTATTTTCTGTGTCAAATAAACACATTGACTGGCACCTACTGAGTGCATGTCTACTATTCCAGAAATTATTGTTCACATCTACTCCAGGGGTCCAGAAACCACAACAATGGCAAAATCCGGCATCTTGTTTGAATAAATAGGTTATTTTAATTGAATTTTGTGACTCTCACACAATACATTTTTATCATAGTTAGGCCCCTTCCTTATCTGCCTCCTTCTCATAGCCCCTTGCTGGTTTTCATGTACTCTGACCTATTGAGTCAACTGTGTATCTCCAATGTCCTTTGGTGTGGGTCCATCCGCTGGAGTCTGATTAAACTATCTAGCATGACACCCTTCAGGAAAACTGAAAATCCTGCTCCTGGCAGCTATTGGCTGCTAACAGTTCCTCAGCTAAGGTTGGGTTTTCTTTCCCGCTTCTATGCTGGGTTGAACTTGTGAATGCTGTTGCCATTTCTTTGCATTCAAATGATTAATCTCCCAGCTGTCTGGAAGGCTGTTTCCTTGTGGTCGTCCACCACCTCTGGCTCTTACAATCTGCCCACATGCTTTTGCAATGGTCTCTGAGCCTTGGGAGGCAGAGATTGGATATAAGTGCTTTATTCATGGAAAACGCTCTGCAGCCAGTGTCTTGGTCTCTGCACTTTGGCTATTTGTGGCTTTCTAGGTTAATCTTCATCTGTTACACGAAGAAGCTTCACTGGTGAGAGGTAAGAGATGTATTAGTATTCTTTCCATTTCCTGTTCCACTATGTTCCCTGAGCCTTAGGTATAGAGGTGTCACACAGGCTGGGTGCCTCACAGTCACTTATTCTCTGCATTTGACCAGTGTAATACCCTCCCTCTATTTCAAAATGAATCTTTTTGATGAATGGTGTGAGATATATTGGTCTGTAAATATAAGTCTACATATTTAGAATATAATAAGAAATTCTGCTGGTCTAAGCATGCTACAAAAATAGTTGCTTTTCTAGGGTTTATGCCATCTCCAGCCATGTGTATCTGCCCGTGTTTACAGCCACCATACAGGAGTTCCCTTCGACTGAGAGGGCTTTAAGTTCAAATAGACAGCCATTGATTACCCTCAAGATGAAAGTGCAACTATTGCACCAAGAGAGATTGTTTGCTGGCCCAGTCATTGTTGTGGCTCATACATTTACAACCGGATAAGATCATTGACACTATGCCAACTGCTAAAGAATAAATAAGGTATTATTGGAACATGACCCTACCTATTCATTGACATACTGCCTATGGGTATGGCTGTGCTATACACACAAAGCTGAATAGTTGTAACAAACACTGTGTGGCTTGAAAAGCTTACACTACTCTCCACCTTACTTGCTCTATTACAGTAAACCCAAACTCACTGCTTCTACCTGGTGCCTGTCTACCATTCCCCAGGCCACACTGGCTCCTGCAGTCTCTTCAAACTCTAGGTCACAGGAAGCTTGATTATTTGTCATCCACATGCCACCTTGCTAATCCATTTACACATTCAGTCTTTTGTTAATAGGACCAGATGATCAAAAACTGTCTCAGAAAGACAAACACCACATCATCTGTCCTGCATATTGAAGCTAAAAGAGTGAGACTCATAGAAGCAGAAGCAGAATGGTGATTACAAGAGACTGGGGAGGACTGAGAAAAGGTTTATCATGGGATAAAAATTCTAGTTAAACTAATGGAAAAAAGTTCAGGATATCATTTTACCTTAACAGAGTGACTATGGTTAATAATAAGGTAATGTATATCTAACCATTGCTAACAGATTTAAAGGTTCTCATTACAAAATAATGCTAGGAATATGAGGTGATAGATATGTCAGTTGTCTTGATTTAGGCATTCTACAATGCATATATTTATCAAAGAATCATGTTGTGTACCATAACATGGGTAATAAAATTTTAAAGGCACAAAGCGACAAATATATTGATATACAAAATACAGTGGTGGAAGAAGAAAGCTCCCTCTAATGATGCTGATGACGACCTGACCTCTTTATGGAGTGGCTCTTAAGCTGTCAGATTTAAGTGCATCCCAGCAAAGACTCTGCTGCTAGGACAGGCTGCAATTTAAGCCGCTGCCTTATGACCCACCAGAGCCAATGGTGCTCAACATGGCAGTGGCAGGTTGGAAAATATATGAAGCCTCTTGCAAACTCTAGTAGGAGAATTAATAGTCCATGCCAAGACTTTGAAGCAAAGCCAGGCACTTTTAAACAACCAACAATTCTCTTGTTGACAAAGATCTTTGAACTTGTTACTAGACCCTGGATGGAAATATGAGTCACCAAACTGCAAACTTTCAAGAGCTGATATTCTTTGTTCCTTCATCCTGCTGCCTGGAGAACACAGACAACTTACATGTCACATGTCAGGCGTGATGCAGGGTGAGTTAAATGGACTTTGCTGCAGAGGAAGATCACAAGGCCTTGGATTGAGGAATCCCAAATAGCTAACCAATAACGGTTCTGTTGCTATGTGGAGTAACATGGGCAAATACAGAGAAGCATGAAATTACTAAAATCACATTAAATTATTGCCTCAAATCTTTTTTTTAATCTTTTTGAGAAAGGGTCTCCTATAGCCCCAGCTGTCCTGGAACTCACTGTGTAGACCAAACTGACCTTGAACTCACAAAGATCCACCTGTTTCTTCCTCCTGAGTGCTAGGGTTAAAGGCATGCATACCAGGCTGATTTTTAAAGGGGTTGAGAAGAGTAACGTGTGCCATTTACACAACAGATGAAAACTGGAGGGATTAAATATGAAATGTATGGAGAACATTGGAGATACACAGCCCGGGCTCCAGTGCCCTGTCTACCACTTTCTATCTGTGTGGTCTAGAGAAACTCACTTAACTTCTTTTAACATCAGTATTCTCACAGGATTACAACTGCAAGACTTCTGTGAGATTGAAACCTTAATTGATAACTTGTATAAAAAATACATTAAAGGTAGTCAGGGATTTCCCAGGACCACCTGAAGCACAAGTAGGTGCTGGGTGCTTCAGCTAGGCAGATTGTTTGGTTTGATTCAATTGTCCTGTGTGGCGGGTGGGGACGGAGTTTTCCTCCTAGGTATAAAAGGTGGGCCTGTTGCCAAGTCAACACTCCATAAGCAAGGAGAAAAGGAGAAAAAGAAATCAATAAAACAAACAACGAAGGCATCTGAAGGAGGCAAGCAAAGCAAGCCTTCAACACAGTGAAGAGGCATTAGGGATTCACATTGGATTACAGGCAAAGAGAACCCCATATGCCAGGGACACAAAGAAGAGACAACATGGGAAAGGTGCTGGATAATTCCATACCAAGCTCTACCAACCCTGTGGAAGATTCCTACAGTGGGATCCCCCTGGGGATGGCCAGAGTCACAGATATTAGAAGTACAATTGTGGACATACTCAAAGGAATCAAAGACTATAAAGAACAAGTCAGAGAACTTAGGAGAGAGAATGAAAAACTCAAAAAGGACCTAGAGAGAGAGAATGACAAACTACAGAAGGAAGTGGAAACACTGAAAAGATCCCATGTTGAAAAAGATAAGGAAACCAACCAGCAAAGCAAAAAGCTACAGGAAAAGATTGAGAAGCTCCAAAAGGAAGTGGAAATACTAAAGAAATCAGAAGATGAAATGAAAAGGAAATCAAACACTCATCCAATCAAGAGGAAAGGATTGGAAAAAGCCTTAGAAGTAAAATGGAGGAAGCAGAACAAACAATATCAGACCTGGAAGATAAAACTGAACAACTAAAAACCTCAAGTAAAGATTATGAAAAATTTAAAAATACACAAAATTGGAACAACCAGCAACTGTGGGACACTATGAAAAGATCAAACCTCCACATCATAGGAATAGAGGAAGGAGAAGAATCCCAAGAGAATGGTATTGATCAGATCTTCAACAGAATAATAGAAGAAAACTTCCCCAAACTAAAAAAAGACAAACCAATACAAATACAAGAAGCACACAGAATTCTAAACAGAAAAGATCAGAAAAGAAACTCTCCATGCCATATCATGATTACAATGCTAGACACCCAAAACAAAGACAAAATTCTGAAAGCCACAGAGAAAAACAACAAGTTACATATAAGGAGAAACCTATCAGGATTACAACTGACTTCTCAGTGCAAATTATGAAAGCAAGAAGAACGTGGAGCAAAGCATTCCCAGTGTTAAAGGACTATAGATGCCAACCCAGGTTACTAGACCCAGCAAAAATGTTGATTATAGTTGAAGTTGAGAGAAAAATCTTCCACGACATAAAAAGAGGAAAGAATACAAGTCCTTAAAACCAACCCTTCAGAGAATACTTGAAGCAATTCAAAGGACAGAAGAAAAGAGCAACTATCTCCAGGCACCTAGAAAGAGAAATTAATAAAAGCATAACTGCAGATGTAGAATCCCAGACCAAAACACAAATGGTTAATAAGGTGAAAGGAAGCAACACAAATCTATCACTTATAACATTAAATATTAATGGACTAAACTCCCCAATCAAAAGACAAAGACTGGGATATTGGATTAGGAAACAGAACACATCTATATGCTGTCAACAAGAAATGCATCTTGCCTTTAAGGATAGGCACCGCCTTAAAGTGAAAGGATGGAAAAAAAATATTCCAAGCAAATGGTACCAAAAAGAAAGCAGGTGTTGCTATTTTAATATCACACAAAATAGACTTCAAAGTAAAAGAAAACAGAAGAGACAAAGAAGGCCATTACATTTTTATCAAAGGAACGATTCGCCATGAAGATTTCATAATTATGAATATATATGCATCAAACTCTGGTGCACCAAACTTTATAAAGACAATTCTCCAGGACTACAAGGCACAGATTAACCCCAGTACACTCACAGTAGGGGACTTCAATACCCCACTTAGCCCTTTGGACAGGTCAACAGGACAAAGAATAAACAGAGAGACATGTGAACTGAATGATAAGATACACCAAATGGACCTCAAAAACATCTAATGAATATTCCACCCTAATACCAGAGAATACACTTTCTATTCAGCACCCCATGGAACATTCTCCAAAACTGACCACATACTGTGACACAGAAGAAACCTCCACAAATACAAAAGGATTGAAATAACTTCATGCATTCTATCAGACCACAATGCAATAAAGCTCACTATCAACACCAGGATAAGCCCTACTATCTACAAGAACACATGGGGACTAAACAACACACTCTTGAATAATGAATGGGTCAAGGAAGAGATAAAGAAAGAAATAAAAACATTCCTGGAACTGAATAACAATGATAATTCAACACAACAAAACCTATGGGATACTTTAAAAGCAGTCCTAAGAGGTAAGTTTATATCCCTGGATGCCTACATTAGAAAAACAGAAAAAGCACAAGTGAATGATCATACACTGCAGCTAAAAGCACTTGAGAGACAACAACAAATGACCCCTAAACCCAACAGACAGGAAGAAATAACAAAAATCAGAGCAAAAATCAATGAAATAGAAACAAAGAAAATACAAAAAAATCAAGGAATCCAAAAGTTGGTTCTTTGAGAGAATAAACAAGATAGATAGACCTCTAGCCCAGTTAAACAAGAGAAAGAAGGAACAACTCCAAATCAATACAATCCATGATGAAAGGGGAAATATCAAAACGAACAATGAAAAAATCCATACAATCATATGGGAATACTTCAAAAACCTTTACTCTACTAAGTTTGAAAACCGAGGAGAAATGGATGAATATCTGAAATCCTGGGAATCACAAAACCTCAACCAAGAAGAGATCGACAGCTTAAACAGACCAATAATATATGCAGAAATTGAAGATGTAATAAGAAACCTCCCAACTAAATAAAAGCCCGGGCCCAGATAGTTTCATTGCAGAATTCTATAAAACATTTCAAAAAAACTTACAACCATTATTACTCAAATTGTTTAGAAGGATACAAGCAGAGGAAATTCTCCCAAATTCTTTCTATGAAGCCAGCATCACTCTATTACCAAAACAAGGCAAAGATACAACCAAAAAGGAGAACTATAGACCTATCTCATTAATGAACACAGATGCCAAAATTCTAAACAGGATACTGGCAAATCACATACAGACCCACATCAAGAAGATCATCCATCATACCAAGTTGGATTCATACCAGAGTTGCAGGGATGGTTCAACATATAGCAATCAATAAATATCATCAAGCATATAAATGGACTGAAAGACAAAAACCACACAATCATCTCAATTGATTTGGCAAAAGCATTTGACAAAATCCACCATCCTCATGCTTAAAGTCCTAGAGGGAATTGGATTGGAGGGATCATTCCTCAATGTAATCAAAGCCATATACAGGAAACCCACAGCCAATATCATCCTAAATGGGGAAACAACAGAAGCATTCCCTTTAAAGGTAGGAACTCAGCAAGGCTGCCCCCTGTCACCACTCCCCTTCAATATAGTGCTTCAACACTTGCTAGAGCAATAAGGCAAGAAAAGGAAATTAAAGGAGATCTAATTGGAAAAGAGGAAGTCAAGCTATCCTTTTTTGCTGATGATATGATTGCTTACTTAAGGGATGCTAAGAACTCCACCAGAAAACTCCTAGAAATGATTAAGAGCTTCAGTAAAGTGGCAGGATATAAAATTAACCTAGAAAAATCAGTAGCCTTTCTTTACACCAACAACAAGCAACTGAAGAAAGATTTCAAGGAGATGTTCCCACTCACAGTAGCCTCAAAAACAATAAAATACCTAGGAACAAACCTAACCAAAGACATCAAAGACCTCTACAACAAAAAATTTTAAACCCCTGAAGAAGGAAATTGAAGACATAGGAAGATGAAAAAAATCTCCCATGCTCATGGATTGTGAAAATTAATATAGTAAAAATGTCCATTCTGTCCAAACTCTTATATAGATTTATTGCAATCAAAATTAAAATCCATAAGAGTTTTTTCACAGGCTTGGAAAAAAGTCCTTAATTTCATTTGGAAAAACAAAAGACCCCGAATAGTAAAAATAACCCTGAGTGAAAAGAGCAATACGGGGGCGGGGGGATCTCTATACCAGACTTCAAACTATACTACAGGGCTATAGTCATAAATACAGCTTGGTACTAGCACAAAAACAGACCTGTTGCCCAATGGAACAAAACTGAAGATCCAAACTTGAGCACATACAATTTCAGCCACCTCATATTTGACAAGGGGGCCAAGAAGACACAATGGAGGAAACAAAGCATCTGCAGCAAGTGGTGTTGGCAAAACTGGATCACCACTTGTAGAAGAATGAAATTAAACCCCTACCTATTACCTTGTACAAAAGTCAACTCCAGATGGATTAAAGACCTCAACTTGAAACCCCAAACTCTGAAGGTGATAGAAGCAAAAGTTGGCAACAGCCTACAAGACATAGGTGTAGGAAAATACTTTCTAAATCAGACAGCAGCTGTGCAAGAATTAGGATCAAAAGGTTATTCCTGGACAAATTGTCAGCCCATGAAAGGAAACAGCCAGAATTGACCAGAGTCCAAGACAACAGCTCCAGAGAGAGTGGACTGTTTTGCTTCTCATCCACCTGTGCCCCTTTTCTAAGCCTAGGGAATAATCTGCGGAAGAGGGGGCATGGTAGAATGTAAGGGCTGCGATTGGGGTGAATGGTGAAACTACAGCAATGTAGTCTGGACACTCATTTGATCAACTTGATTGAACAAACAACCTGTCACCCCCCACTGGATGGTGGGGCTGTAGGTGTTTGGGCACAACAGCCTGCAGATAGGTTTTGCATGAAGGATGCTTGTACTCATGGATTATCACTATAGTTTTTTTATAAATAATATAAAAATTAAATATGAGAAGTAAATTTTCAGGACTAATGTTTATATGTAGAATATTAATATTATTGGGTTGTGTGAGGTGGTGGTGGGTATAATGTGTGCGTAGAGTGGATTATGCCTGACTTGTTGAGTGAGTTTAGGAAGAGAGTGATGTTATGAGATAATCACATCTAACGATAAGGCAATCAAATACAATAGATGTATAGAAAAGAATCTACGATAAAAAAAGAATTGCACTAGGACAAATTGGACATCACTTGGAACATCATAGAGTGCGACTCAAAGCTTCTGTAAATCAAAAGAAACCATCAAGAAGTGAAGAGAAATCCCACAGAGTGGGAGGAAACCTTCACTGCAGATACATCTGACAAAGCATTAGATTTCCAGAATATATAAACTACTCAAAAACAAAGAAGAAAGAAAACAAAATGACCCGCACTCAATAGATGGAAGCAGAGAGCTGAACAGAGACTTCACAAGTGAGGAGTTAGAGATGGCCGGGAAACACCTTAAAAAGTGTTCAACGTTGCTAATAATTAAGGAAATGCAAATCAAAACCACTTTAAGTTATCATCTTACTCCAATAAGACTGGCTAGAATCAAGAAAACAAATGATACCAAGTGCTGGAGAGGTTGTGGGGAAAGGGGAACACTCATCCACTGCTGGTTGGAATGTAAACTGGTACAGCCACTATGGAAAGCAGTGTGGAGAACCCTTTGAAGACTTGGAATGAACTTGCCACCTGACCCAGCCATACCACTCCTGTCTATGTACCCACAAGACTCATCTTTCCACAGAGATACATGCACAGCCATGTTTACTGCAGCTCTCTTCACAAAAGCAAGGAGCTGGAACCAACCCAAGTGCCCCTCAACTGAGGAGTGGATGGAGAAAATGTGGTACATCTACACAATGGAGTTCTTTGCAGAGGTAAAGAAAGATGACACCATTAGCTTTGCAGGGAAATGGCTGGAGCTAGGAGATATCATGCTGAGTGAAGTAACACAGTCCCAGAAAAGCAAAGGACGAATGGTATCCCTCATCTGTGGATGCTAACACCAATTACCTAATTGTATGGCAAACTGAGAAATGTCAATGTGATCTGAAAACAACTCTGCTCTTATATCATAGAATCCCTTAAAAACATAAAAAAATGAAAAAATAAAATAAAATAAACCACCCCCTCCAGAAAATACATTAGAGCCTCTCACTTAATGAGAAGTGTAATATCTCTGTCTCTTTCTTCATCTACTTTCCCCCAGAAAACTAACAGCAAGTAACCAACAAAGCAAGGAACTGCTATGTATGGACCATTATAGTTCAATGCTCTATAATTAGAAAATGCAAGACTAGTTAAACAGACCAGTCTGTATAAATGAGGTAGAAACAAAGAGACTGAGATTTGCAGAATGTGATCTAGATCTAAAATTATCTGGAAGACAATTTCTAGGGATGCATGTTAGTTAGCATGATGCTTTGAGTACCTTAACTCCATAATGACAAATAAAACATGTCATGTGGTTTATCATTGTATTCTAAAACCCAGTTCCTATGTAGTTATCTACATATTAAAGCAGTGGAAAAAATCAGAACAGTTCATCTTAGGTAAATGGGACATAGGAAATTCTATAACAGTATTTGAGATTTAAATTAACTTCATATCTGGAAATAAATGAAAGAAATGAAGACAAGCTACACATTGGAGAATATATTCTGTTTATGGTACTTGTTTTATAAACAAAGGAAAGAGGCTGGAAAATCTACTCAGTCAGAGAGACAGCAAAAGCAAGAAGCATTCCTCTTATAACAATCTCACTTTTGCAATAGCTAGCCCACAGACCATGATAATAACACTAAGACATTAAAAGGAGTTCTGCCTTACTGACCCCAATTTCTCAAATCCCATTTCTAAATGATACAAATATATGAATTTGGGGATGCATTTCTAATGTATGAACATTGGAGAACACACCCAAACCATAGCACCATCATAACCATTTGTTAAGAGGACCTAAGGTAATAAACATAAATATTTTCAGCACAGATACTGGTAGGAAATTAATATCCAATATGAGAAATCATCTATATTGATTCAGAGAACAAACTCTGGGGTCAGAAGGGCTTGGGTCTTAATGCTAGTGCCTTTATTTATTTTCCCTTCTTTCTAAGATAGTGCTCCATCATCTGAAGAGAATGGAAAGATGCCAGTCCCTTACTCATGAGATTAGTATGATCTGATCAATAGAGCTGTCAATAAATGGATCTCCTGTGACTATTATTAAATGGTGACTGTTGACAGTATTTACTAGGTCACATTTGTGTGAAAGCATGGTTTGCTGAACATGTTATTCTCACACAGAACTGATATGAGTTAGATAACAGCATTGTCTCTATTTGAGCAATAAGGAAAACAAGAGAGAGTAACTAAATAACTTGCTCAAGTGTATGTCACACTGAACATGATAAGATCTGGATCCAAATCCTCTCTAAAATGTTAGAAAAGGAAGAGGAAGAAATCTAAAATAAAGTAATGAAAATAATTTAAAAGGCAGGCAGAAACCAATGAACCCAAAGTTCCATTATCAGTGGAAAAAATCGACAACATGGAAAAAATTTGGTGGGGGGGTGTCTTTTTGAAACAAGGTTTCTCTGTAGCTCCAGCTGGCCTGCAACTCCCTATGTAGACCAGACTGGCCTTGAACTCACAGAGACCCACCTGCCTCTGCCTCCTGAGTGCTGGGATTAAATGCATGTGCCACCACACCTGATGACAACATGAAAAATTAATTCTCAAAAAAGTGTAATACCATTGCAAAAGCATCAGGAAGAACAATAAAGAGAACATAGAATGGTACTCCTAGAAAGTAAGAACTGTGACATCTTTACAAATTCTATGGGCATTGAAAAGATAGCTATAAAATATTGGTCTATAGGTATTCCCTCTGAATCAAAATATTCTGTCTTGGAAGGAGGATCATTAAGTCTCAAAAAAACAATGAATTTTACAAGATTTAGTAAGTAAACAAAACTGACAAGTTTGAGGAAACTGGTGAAACTCAGAAGATGAGTAAGATCCCCTCTCTAAGGTCATATAAACAGCAACAGTTTCTTGGGAGAACAAGCTTTTGTAAGAGCTGAGCTGCATGCAGGTCATCCTGGGTGCGGTGGGCTGCAGATTTGTCTGCTGTCACCATGCTGGGGTGGGCCTTTCAATGCTGCAGCTTCCCTGGGTCATCCACGCTCTTGTTGCAAACTCCCACTCATACTCCCAAAACTCAGTGATTCCCTAACTAACCTTGAGTAGAATTGCTTCTTTTATTTGTTACTTCTCTGGGGTGAAAAGACATTTGTTTATGTCTCCCAAGGAGGGGCAGGGAGAATGAATCAAACACTTGTGAACGATAAATAAAGTTGATATCTTACATAAAATAAAAATTCTTATAAAACCACAATTTGTTCACAGAAAAATAAATATAAAATATGAATAAATATGTCTGTCAAAGAAATTTAATTTTAATTAATATTTTCTTCCATAGTCTACATTACTTCATTGGTTTAGTAGTTACCTTCCTGCAGCTGTGATTAAACACAATGACCAAGGCAAGTTATAGAAGGAAGAGGTTACATGGCTTATGGTTTCAGAGGGATTCCAGTCCATCATGGCAGGAGGCAGCCAGTGTGGAATGCTGAGCTTGCACATCTTTTTTTTTTAACTGGGGTTTTTTTTCCCCCATATCTTTTTTTTTTTATTAATTTTATTTATTTCTGTATGTGTATGAATGTACTGTCTGCATGCAAGTCTGTGCACCCGTGTCGTGCAACGCTGCGGAGGTCAGAAGAGGGTCTTGGATTCCCCTGGAACTGGAGTTCTCCTGGAATTGGAGCTTCAGACGGTTCTCAGCCGCCATGTGGGTGCTGGGGATCGAACTCAGGTCCTCTGTAAGAGCGGTCGGCACTCTTAACCGCTAGGCCATCTCTCCAGCCCCTGAGCTTGCACATCTTAAAGCAGGCACAGGAAGCAGAGAGAGTGGATCTGTAAGTAGGACTGACTTGGCTATCTCAGCTCAAAGCCCATCCCCAGAGAAGTGCTTCCTCCAGCATGGCGGCACCCACTGAGGACAAAGCGTTTGAATACTGGGAACTTGAGAGACCTTTTCATTCAAACTACCATAATTCTATTAAAAAGTTTACTTTAACTATCAGCCACATACTTTACATATAAAACCAGTATAATCCTGTTACCCGAACAAAAATACAGATTAATATCTCTTATGAACATTGGCACAGGAGTTTTGAAAAGATTATTAGCTGATAAATCAGAATATTAGAGAGAATGATTTTCTTTCACTGGGTAGGGATTAGTATGATAGTGCCAGGGTGATATAGGGTATGAAAATACAGCCATATAACCCCAAAACTCATACAGTAAAGGAAAAAACCCCAAAACTCATACAGTAAAGGAAAAATCACTTCACTAAATATGGAGAGGAACCAATAAGTCAATCCATGCTGTTATCCACAGACTAGCCATAGAAATCTATTTCTATTTAATCCTAGCATTTGGAAGGCAGAGGCAGGCAGATCTTTGTGAGTTCAAGGCCAGCCTGGTCTACAGAGCGAATTCCAGGACAGCTGGGGTTACAGGGAGACCCTGTCTTGAAAAGACCAAAAAAAAAAAACACTATATATATATATATATATATTTCTTTAATTCAAAGGCATTTGAGAATTTCCCACCTCTGACTTCATGCTTAGTCACGGATATCAATATTTAAGATCAGCAACAGAACAAGGATGTCTGTTCCTACCATTTCTATTTAACATTTCCTATTAACATTCCTTTTCATCACAATAAGGCAAAATGGAGATGTGTTCAGGCTTAGGCTACCGGGGCAGCTCGTGGTGCTGTTGAAAGGCCAGGAAGCTGCAACCTTGGAGTTGAGAGAAGGTATAGAATAAACCGGATCTTGTACAATAGTGCTCAAAGGCAGCACAGGGACGAAAGAAATCTTTCACTCAATGGGTAAAACCAATTTAAAGTCTTATTTTACCTCATATGGAAAGGAACTTGAAATGCCCACAAATCTAAACATGGAGGCTAAAACTTAATTTTCTAGAAGAAAACATAAATTAGAACTTTTGTAACATTGGAATAGGCTGCTATTTTTAGAGCAGTCTTGGGAAATGCTGCATTAAAAATGACAAATCACACTTTATGGAATTAAAATAGTCTCAGGAAAAGGTCTTGTTAAGAAAATGAGGAGAGAAGCCATTGTTTGGGAGAAGATATTTCAATACATATATCTGGAAAGGTACTTTTATATAGGGCACATAAAGAAATTTTACAACTTAATAATGACAATCCAATTAAAAGCAAAACTGTTGAGGAAAGCAACTTCCAATGTGACTCATTTGGTTCTTCTACAGTAGCGTCACATCCTCACATCGTCACGTGTCTGCTCCTCCCCTGCAGCGTGCTAGCTCTGTCCCCAGGACAAGGCATTCTCTGTTGCTTCCAAGGCTGCTTTCAGCGTATTAGTATTCACCATTTAATCTCTCTTATTCCTTCTAGCTTATTTCATTTTAAATCTTATTCGTTTGCCTGTGTTAACTTCATTATCCTTCACCGTTTTTTCATTTATTTTTGTTTTGTTTTGCACCAGCCTTTTATCCAGAGCTGCTTTGGGACTTAACAAGCAGTTGCAAAAGTTCCTTTTAGGGAGTGTTTGGTCAACTAAGACTTGGGTATCTCTTTTTGTCCTAGTTTGACTTTATCTTTTTTTTCTTTCTTTCAGTTTTTGTGCCAAAGACCAGAACAGGCTATTTTCCAGTCCCTATGATCTGGTTTTTTTTTTTTTTTCTTTAAAGGGGAGAGCGCGAACGCAGTCCCTATGATCTGTAAAAGAGCCCAGGGTCCTAGGGATGGGGAAGGAGAGGACTCCAGGAGCCAGGGGAACCTTTGTCATACTAAGCTGCATTGCTGCCAACTCTCTGCCAAGGAAATCTTCATTTCTATCTCCTAGGGAGCATAACTTTTATATTTTAGTTATTTATTAATATTTTATTATTTTAATTTTATGTATATGGGTATACTGCCTGCATGTGTGTAAGTGTACCCATGTTGTACAGTGCCTGGGGATGTCAGAAGAGGGTGTTAGATCCCCTGGAACTGGAGTTACATAACGTTGTTAGCTACCATGTACGTGCTGTGAATTGAACTCTGGTCCTGTGCAAGAGCAGCCAGTGTTCTTAACTGCTGAGCCATCTGTCCAGCCCCAACTTCTACATTTTATATACACACTTGTTCATTTATTTGTTCACCATTTGTTATTAAAACATCTGTCTTCTTTATGTTGACAGAGCTTTTATATGACACTTCAATTTGACCTTGAGGATGCAGGGCTGTGGAGAGTTAGGACTCACCTCCTGGGTTCTTATTTGTTAAAGTAGGCGACAGACCTTAAACAAGTAAGCAAATAAACACACACACACACACACACACACACACACACACACACACACATATATATGTCTATGGCAAGTATAGGAATATATATACACACACATATATATATATATAAACATATATATATATATATGTATATATATATAAACACACATATATATGTGTGTGTGTGTATATATATATTCCTATACTTGCTATAGACACTACTTTAGAAATGTGCTTGTAGGTCAGAGCTGAATGATGTTGCCAAGGCATCCCTGAGTCTCTCCTAGATTTTTTACTTAAAAATAGATGAACTTATTCTCTGCAATTTTGACCAATTGCGAAACTTTGTAATGGTCTCCATCTATTTCAGAAAGAAGCTTCTTTGATGAGTGGTGAGAGCTACATTTGTCTGTGGATATAAGGGGAAGTATCAGAATATAGTTAGGGGGCTGGAAAGATGGCCTAGCGGTTAAGAGCGCCGACTGCTCTTGCAGAGGACCCGGGTTTGATCTCCAGCACCCACATGGCAGCTAAAAACCTTCTGTAACTCCAGTTCCAGGGGAATCTGACACCCTCTTCTGACCTCTGTGGCATTGCACGACACCACAGGTGCACAAACCTTCATGCAGACAGTACATTCATACACATATGAAAATAAACTAAAAATTTTTTAAAATTAAAAAAAATTTTAAAAAGAATATAATTAGAAATTATATTGATTTAGGAAAGTGGCAGTAGTAGGTTCTCTCTAGGGCCTATTACTCTCCACCACAAGTATTTGTCTGTTGACAGTACAAGTTAAGAATCTCCTCCTGTTGAGTCCAATTAAATAGCTGTTGGTAAACCCCAGGATAAATTATGGATATTTTGTTAGGGTGATCATAAAATTGAGAAGGAAGTATATGTATGTGGGGGGATGACATAATAAAAGTTGGAGGGGAGAAAGGGAAGGATTAAAATCATGGAAATCCAGCATTAATGTATGAATTCTCAAAAAACCAAAATTAAAATAGAAAACTAGCCCTTGATGGTTCCCATGAGGCAGCCACCTTTACTTGAGGTACTTAACGAAAACCAGTTCTCTGGTGTTCAATTATTCACATTCAAGTGACACCAAAGCTGGATCCACTAGTCTTAAACACAAGATGCAGGTATCCCTCATAGTTATGGAGGATGTTTCTAGGAGCCATGATGTACACCAAACCAAAATCCAATAACGTGCGTCCCTTACATAAATGATCCAGTATTTATATTTTGTTCTTGTGTATCCTCTCTATACTTTAGATCAGTTATATGTTATCTTTAATTCTGAATACTTCTAAGCCTACATCTTTTTGTTTACAAGGATTCAGCATGGTACTCAGCACACAGTGAATTAGAATTTTGTCTTTAGAAAATTTCTAGATTCTCTCTCTCTCTCTCTCTCTCTCTCTCTCTCTCTGGTTTCCATTCAAAGTTGACTAACTCTGAAGATGTAGAACCTATTGATTAAAAAGGTCTCCTGTTTGTGTGAAAGCATTAGAAATAATTACATAAACATTGCACGTTGTTAATTTTTATTTGCAAGTTCCTTTCTACTTAGCTTAGGCGAAAGAAAAGAAACATGGAGAAATGTCAGAAGAGCATCTTCAGCCACTCACCTCCCCCCTTCAGTTCCCTCCCTTGTATCCAGGAGGTAGGATGGTGTTGCTGAGGCTAAGAACTCCTGGACTGCGAGTTCCTGCTGATGTAGGAACTAAGTACATCTTCCCCCCACACCAGCTCTACATATGCTGACTTTGTGACCAGGAAGCAGAGAGTATTAAAATGTACCAATCACCTTGTCTTGAGTTTACTCAATGAAAACCAGTTCTCCAGTGTCCAGTTAATATTCAGGCGACACCAAGCTGATTATGAATCTGGCTGGGGAATTCCTTACAAGGCCGTGGATGACTCTGGTGGCTGCATCACCAAACATGCTACCCTGGTGTGTGTAGTGACTCGCAGCACTGCACACTGGACTTCCCTGCACAGCTTCCAGACTGTTACATCACTAACCAGTCTCTTATCCCCTTCAATGGTCGTCCGTCTACATCACCTGAGAGAAGGGCTCATGAGTGTTTTTTTTTAATTTATTTATTTTTATATGTGTATGAATGTAGTGTCTGTATGTAGGTTTGTGCACCCGTGTCATGCAATGCCATGGAGGTCAGAAGAGGGTGTCGGATTCCCCTGGAACTGGAGTTAAAGACTGTTCTCAGCCACCATGTGGGTGCTGGGGATCGAACCCGAGTCCTCTGCAAGAGCAGTCGGCGCTCTTAACTGCTAGGCCATCTCTCCAGCCCCATGAGTGTTTTAAGTGTTGTGAGCGTGTCCTAAGTCTTATAAGTCTGTGAGATTCTTGAGATTCCCTGCTTTCCCCAGGAGGGAGCATCTCATCTAGACAGTGAACAGCTACACAACAGTAATCTCCATACCTCAGAAGGGATGCTGAGACCAGAGTGTGCATGGTCCAAGGCAAAGCATTCAGCAAGGAGCCAGAGGAGCTGGGGCTTATAGGACTGGAGCAAGCAGAGGCTGTCCACTGAGACTTAGGATCTAGGTGCCCAAGGTCACATGGCCAGTAGTAGACTGTAATTCAAACCCAGGAACTGGAGCACAAGGGCCGGGTCTCTGTTCATACTGACAGATAACAGTTAAGACGCTTCGCGTTCACAACTCATCCTTTAGTTCACTTTAAATGGATTCCATACTGAACTTCATTCCTGTCCTTAATTACGTTTTTCTATACTGATAAATTGTGGTTTAAAGTGTCTTAGGATCACAGGTATAATCTTATCCCTTGTGTGGTCTGATCCCCTTCCATACTGTTAGAAGAGAAGACAGATGCTACAGAGCAGGACTGAGTCCCAGTTTCTCTTGCTAAGACCAAGAATCAGGGTTCTGTTATGGAATAGCATTTTTAAGGATTTAAGGAAAAATTCTAAGACTAGTGAATCAGGAGCCCTGTTGCTGCATTTGCTGAGAGGATATGGGAGCGAGAGTTCAGATCAGATATAAGACAGGTAGAGACAAGGAAGTGGAGGGGTGTGGAAATGGTGTAGCCTAGAAAGCACAGTAGTTGAAGTCAAAATGACGTGAGTTTGAATCCTGCATTGGACCCCAAGCTTCCTTGTGACTTCAGGCCAGTTAACATTCATTTACCTTCATATTTGATATGGGAGTGCTTCCATGTTTCAAAGAATTCTGGTTCAACTTCAGTGGGATAATGTAAATAAGGTGTTTACTGAAGTATTGTTTGATTACATGGCCTATCATATCAGACACCACCTGGGTAGTGCCCTTTACTTAGATTCTGGATTCCCAGTCTTCAGATGCTGACAGAAATTCTAAGTTTTATTCAGAACTCCCTTCCCCCAGTATAGATCACTCATTAGACTAGAAGGCGATTACTGGGATACAGAAAGGAAATATGCCAAGAAGGTACAAAGGAGTTCCATTCAGAGTACCCTTTCTCCCTAATTGTCTCTTCAGATTTATGGACCTCAAGCCTTGCTGGAGCTCAGCTCAATAGACACTGCCTCACAGGGCAGCCCTCTAAAGATTTCTAGTAGAGAGAGGACAGCTACCTAGGCTCTGGGATCAGGTTTTGGTCCTTATATAAATTTCCAGTGAAGTGGGCGGCACCAGCCAATCTTTGTGTTATGGAGCACCTGTTCAGCCTCTTCCTGTCCAGGGAGAAGATGAGTAGTGATGGCTGGTTCTTTCCCTTTTTTACATTCTATCATACCCTAAATTAATTTTATTGATTGACTTATTGATGTGTTTGTGGGGGGAAGGTGCACGTGTGGAGATCAGAGAACAGTTTGTGGAGTAGTTTTTCCCACAATGTGTGCCCCCCAGGGATGGAATTCAGGTCATCATGTTTAGTAAAAAGCACCTTTACCAATGAGCCGTGGCAATGGCCCCTGGCTCTTTACATACTTTGTTGTTATTCTGTTCGTCTGTGTTCCTCTCTAGGAGTTCTCAAAATCTGGATTGATCCTGTTATTGTTTTATGCCTTTCCATAAAGTTTTCATTAAGTTCCTAACTTACAGAGCTTCCACTCCCCCTCTGCAGTAT
This sequence comes from Rhizomys pruinosus, assembly GCA_009823505.1. NCBI lineage: Eukaryota > Metazoa > Chordata > Mammalia > Rodentia > Spalacidae > Rhizomys > Rhizomys pruinosus. The sequence continues at coordinate 940,315 of VZQC01011880.1, read as the reverse complement.
GGGGCCAGTAAGGAGGAGTGGCTACCTATCTATAAATAACAACAACAACAACAACAACAACAAAACCAGATTATGTTTCTACCATCTTGTCTTCTTTTACCCCATTAATGTGATTTCTGTAATATACAGACAATAATTAGGCTCTTAAATCATATGTCATTAAATCTTTGCAGCACTCTTGTGTTAAAAAGATCTAAATGTAGTGAACATCTCACCCCCCCCCTATTGAACTCTACAAGGATTTGCAACTAGCTGATTGCCCCCTCCTACCTCACTGGTTGTGAGGAGCTCTACATTTTCCTGTCAACTTGCATTTAAACTACACAGTTACCATTGTTTTCCTAGGAGTGATTCTTTAGCTCAGTATAAAATTTCAGTCTGGAGGCTGGAGAGATGGCTCAGTGGTTAAGAGCACTGCCTGCTCTTACAGGGGACCTGGGTTCGATTCCCAGCATCCACACGGCAGCTAAGAACCATCTTTAATTCCAGTTCCAGGGGAATCAGATGCCTTCTTCTGACCTCTGTGGCACTGTACGACATGGGTGCACCAGCCTACGTGCAGATAGTACACTCATACACATAAAAATAATAAAAAAATTCCAGTCTGACCCACTCCCCTAACACATGGAGAACAGGTCTATGGAAGCTCTGTTTGCAGTTGTTATCAAGAGATCACTTATACTGCTGACAGGAAGATTGTTCCTTTGAAATGGATTCATATTTTTTCTTTTTAAAAATTTTTATTGAATTTTTGCTATTTTCATGCAACCAGATTTGCTTATTTAGATCCATTTCCCCTGTACCTCCCTACACTGCCCCACCACAATTCAGTGCACCCTATTACATATACAATATAGCCACTTGGCCTAGTTAAAACGACATCTTCTCCAGCAACATTGGTCTTCAAATTGATACGATATATCTAGAAGTAGGTTTATTTTATTTTGCTCTTTCATTCTTTTCAGTCCGTCTCTTTGTCTTTCTGGGAATTTAGTTTTTCAGAAATTCTTGAACTTGCACAGACATGTTGTCCCCCACTTTCCTACCTGTTCCTTATGAACCCTCTGAGACAAGTGAGATCACTTCACTATGATGCTACCAGGTCATCTAATCTTTCGGCATCACTTCACTATGCTTCTACCATGTCATCTAATCCTTCTCTCAAATTCTGCCTTGACACCTCTTCTACAGGCTAATTTCCCTGAGACCCTGTTTATTTTCCAGTCTAGGAATTCTTTCTTCAGCTGGGGCTAACTAATGTAGCCACTCTCTGAAGGTGTCTTTCCTGAAGGATGTGTTTTTCCCTTTCAGTTCTTTGAGAAGTCCATGCATCTGTACAATATGTAATCTGATCACATCTCTTCTGACTGACACAGCCCAACTTTCCCCAGATTCTTGCAGCATGTCCTCCTCCCAACTTCATACCCTTTAGCTGTTTTTCCTTAAAAACCTATTGAGAGACTAGAGAGATGTTAGTGGTTAAGAGCACTGGCTGCTCTTGCAGAGGACCAGGTTTGATTCCCAGCATGCCCATGGTAGCTAAGAACCATCTGTAACTCCAGTTCCAGAGGATTTGATGCCCTTTTCTGACCTCTGTGGGCATTGTATGAGTCAGGTGCACTTACATAAATGAATACAATACGTTTATACATGTAAAATTAAAAAAAAAAACCATTGAGTCCAGTTAGTGATTCCTATGTGTGCATGAGTGTGGAGCATTATGATTGTAGATGCGGACACCACCAGCGACTGCGCCCTCAAAGAAGAGTGACTTTTCCACTCTCAGAAGCCATCAACTACAAATAGTTCCACGATTAGAAGCAGGACCCATGAGCTCCTGACCTGTCCCTGTTCCTTGTGTGGGTGACACCAGCTACTGTGAGGTCATCATGTCCAGAAGACAACGTTTCATGCCCCACGCCACACCATCGCTGGCTCTTACATTCTTTCTGTCTCCGACATGATTTCCTGAATCTTGGCATGGGGAGGGGTGTTGACATTCTCCTATTAAGGGCTGGGCATTCACAGTCATGTATCATTGGCATCTTGGCCAGTTATGAGCTTTTGAATTAACTACTACCCATTGCAACTTGAAGTTTCTCTGAGCAAGGTTGAGGGCCCAGGTCTACAGGGATAAATATAAATATTGAGAAGGTAGCTTTACAACATGACCCTTTAACAAAATAAAAAAGATAGGTTATTATAGAACATTGAGCAGCTCCCTTTGTAATTTGGTTGTTATTTGCCTGTTGTTGTTTTTTTTTTTATATTGTCATTTTATGTTTTATATTTATGTCTTTAACCATATGCTTAATGCGTCTCTGATGTCTAGCTAGTCTCTCTGCCTCAGGCAGACTAATCATACTGTTTTGTCCATAGACTCTTGGATAGTGATGATTTCCAATTTTATTATTGTTTATTTTTAATATAAATACTTCATTACATAAAAGTCTTTATGAGCTGCTTCATTTTCCCCTGAAAATCTCTCCCTTGTGTGGTCAGGTATCTTCCTCAAGAGAACTCTGAATTCCAGTGGACTTTTTTGGGCCAACACCAACTTTCATGCTCGTGTGTGTGTGTGTGTGTGTGTGTGTGTGTGTGTGTGTGCATGTAGGGGAGGTGGTTTCCAGAATCACATGACTATGTCACATGGAGCCCCCAGCCCATAAGAAATCCAGTTCTGGGTTTCCTATCTCAGGAAGACTCAAGTTTTCCTGCCAGAGCCCAGAAAGAAATCATTTTCCTCTTACAAACTTGTTCTCTTCCATCCTGAGGAAACTTTGAATTACAAACATCTTATACAGATACCTACAGAATATTCCACCCAAACACCAGAGAATATACTTTCTACTCAACACCCCATGGAATGTTCTCCAAAATCGACCACATACTGGGACACAGATAAAACGTCTACAAATACAAAATCATTGAAATAATTTCCTGCATTCTATCAGACCACAGAGCAACAAAGCTCAATATCAATGCCAGAATAAGCCCAACTATCTACAAGAACACACTGAAACTAAACAACACACTCCTGAATAATGAATGAGTCAAGGAAGAAATAAAGGAGGCCTATGTTAAAAAGGCAGAAAAAGGACAAATAAATGAACTAACACTGCTGCTAAAACACACTTTAGAGACAACAACAAATTAACCCTAAACCCAACAGACAGGAAGAAATCACAAAAATCAGAGCAGAAATCAATGAAATAGAAACAAAGTAAACAATACAAAGAATCAATGAATCCAAAAGCTGGTTCTTTGGAAAGATAAACAAGAAATAAGATCAACAATTGACAAATGAGACCTCACTAAATTCAAAAGCTTCTGTACATCAAAAGAAACAATAAAGGAAGTGAAGAGAAAACCCACAGAGTGGGAGAAAACCTTCACTGCAGACACATCTGACAAAGCATTAATTTCCAGGGTATACAAGCTACTCAAAAAACAAAGAAGAAAGAAAACAAATGAAACACTCAAAAGATGGAGCAAAGATCTGAATAGAGACTTCACAGAGGAGGAATTAGAGATGGCTGAGAAACATCTTAAGAAGTGTTCAGCATCTCTGATAATTAAGGAAATGTAAATTAAAACCACTTTGAGATATCACCTTACTCCAATAAGACTGGCTAGGATCAGGAACATGAATGATACCAAGTGCTGGAGAGGTTGTGGGGAAAGGGGAACACTCATCCATTGCTGGTGGGAATGTAAACTTGTACAGCCACTATGGAAAGCAGTGTGGAGAACCCTTAAAAGACTCAAAATGAGCCTTCCATTTGACCCAGTCATACCACTCCTGGGTATATACCCACAAGACACAACTTACTGCAAAGATACATGCACAGCTATGTTTATTGCAGCTCTGTTCACAATAGCAAAAAGCTGGAACCAGCCCAGGTGCCCCTCAACTGACGAGTGGATAGAGAAAATGTGGTACATGTATACAATGGAGTTCTATGCAGCAGTAAAGAGGGACAACATCATGAACTTTGCAGGTAAATGGATGGAGCTGGAAGACATTATGTTAAGTGAAGTAACACAGTCCCAGAAAAACAAACGACAAATGGTGTCCCTCATATGTGGATGCTAGTACCAACAACCCAGATATAAATATTTCTCATGGAGAGGGATGCATAGTAAAAGAACAACAACAGAAAGACTGCATCAGAAAATGGACTGAAATGGTGAATTGGGAAGGGGGGATGGGTGGGAGAGGGACACGGATGTATATTCAATCAAGGCATATTTAATTGATGTGAGTTCAGCAAGTACTCAGTTTCACCTAGACACTGTCTACAGGATACATGGTGTTTTAGGACTTAGTAAAAGTAAATATGTGTATATTAAACAACATTGGTTTACAGACTCTGATAAAAACGGTAATGCATCTGAGTTAAATGTAGATATAATTTGCTGTTGTCCACATTTGTTTTACACAAAATCTCTAGAGCAATAACTTTGGGATTGGCACATACAAATGTTCTCTATAATTTCTCTGTTGTACAGTATCACCTTGTAGCATTCTCTTTAAGATGATTTAAAGCAAAAATTAAGTTTGCTTCCCAAGTTAATCATATATAGTCACCCAAAACAGCATGGGTGAATTTGATGAAATCTGTGCCTTGATTCCACCCTATAGTTATGTATAATACAACTGTCTTCTGGAGACTCATGGGTTAAAAAAAAAGGGGGGGGGCGGTACAGACAGACATGAAACCTTCTAGTCAAAAACCTTGCAATTCAAATCTTAAAACTAACTATGGGAAAAGATTTGTTTGTTCCAACAGGACAAAATGTCACCAACTTAACGGCTGAGAAAGAAAAGATACAGCTTTGCATTGAGTAGGATGTACCAAAAAGTGGCAACTGAAAGGTTGACCCGTCTGAACACTGAAAGGAAGAAAAGCCTCAGATTGCCATAAACATCGAACCCTTCTGTGGATCCTACATGTAACAACTATCTATAATGAGTCCTAATGAAACTTATACCTTCTAGGTGCAACAAAGGTTTTGATATGACTTTCTTGCCTCCCCCCCCATAGAACAAGGAGAAATATGACGATGATGATGTCATTCTCCAACTGTAAATTGGAGACAACTATTATAGAGGTAATCTCTTATAAAACCGGTAAAAATGCCTTCTTTAATTGACTAATAGACATAAGAACTGTGAAAAGGATTATACTCTGTTCAGAACCAAATATAATACTAAAGTCCTTGGGCTATGCACTTAGGCAAAGTATATTAATGCAGGAGCTCTGACATCAGCAATGGATTGTTCTACCAGGGGGATGTTGGCCAGGGGATCCAAGGCCCCACAAAAGGTAAGGGCTCCTTGCCCCTAAGTTGGGATACCTGCAGGAGGAGAGGCGATAAGACCCTGCTGCCGAAGACCTGACGTTAACATGGGAGGGATGTATTGAGACCGCACATGCAAGGGTACAGATGGCCTCTGGAATGCCAGAGAGTGTTCCCAAAGGCCACTAAACCAATAAAGCAAATACGGGTCTCCCTGAGTCAAGCAAGACTCCACCATCAGCACCAGCTACACTTCACCTGCCTGGAAATACTGTGCAGCAGAGGCAGCCATGTGCCTGTATATCCCAAATCTAATTGGCTGTTGGCTCTCTCCTTGGAGGAATAACCCATGGCTGATGCCACAAGCCTACATCCTCTACAGGTTAGGAGATGTCATAAGCCACAGTAAGACCCTGTTATATTTATCAGGGGGTAAAAATGTAATTCATGAATTAACATATCATCCAAACATATGTGTCTATGCCAAAGTAACCTACCATAACTATTAGAGCTGTTTAAATACCTATATATCTAATTGCTTGTGCTTCATTAGTAGGATCGAAAGGTTATTCCTGGACAAACTGTCAGCCCATGAAAGGAAACAACCAGAATTGACCAGAGTCCAAGACAACAGCTCCAGAGAGAATGGACTGTTTTGCCTCTCATCCACCTGCGCCCCTTTTCTAAGCCTTGGGAACAATCTGCAGAAGAGGGGGCGTGGTAGAATGTAAGGGCTGCGATTGGGGTGAATGGTGAAACAACAGCAATGTAGTCTGGACATTCATTTGATCAACTTGATTGAACATACCACCCCTCACCCCCCGCTGGAAGGTGGGGCTGTGGGGGTTTGGGCACAACAGCTGCAAATTGGTTTTACATGATGGATGCTTGTACTCATGGATTATCACTTATAGCTAAAAAATGGAAAAAAAAACTGAGAGAAAGATGCAGGACAGATATGGCAGAGTACATGATCTGGGATGGGGTGGGGGTGGGGGGGAAGGGAAAGGGAAATATGCCTGAACTGAATTGGAAAATGATGTATGAAATGCACAAAGCATCAATAAAAAAATGTTAAAAAAAAAAGAAAGTGGAAACATCACAACAGAGAAAAGATCCAGACAATCATACAGGAATAGTTCAAAAAACTATACACTATTAAATTTGAAAACCCAAGAAAATGGATGAATATTTGAAATCCTGGAATTCACCAAAGCTTAACCAAGAAGAGATTGACAATTTAAATAGACCCATACTATATGAGGAAGTTGAAAATATAATAGTAAACCTCCCAACTAAAAAAAGCCCAGGCTCAGATGGTTTCATGGCAGAATTTTATAAAATATTTAAAGAAGACTTACAAGCATTCTTACTAAAACTGTTCAGAAGGATACAAGCAGAGGGAAAAACTCCCAATTTCTTTCTACAAGGCAGCATCACCTTAATACCAATACCAGGCAAAGATACAATCAAAAAAAGAAAACTATAGACCCATCTTATTAATGAACACAGATGCAAAATTCTCAACAAAATACTTGCAAACTGCATACAGACCCACATCAAAAAGATCATCCATCATGATCAAGTTGGATTCATACCAGAGATGCAGGGATGGTTCAATATATGTAAATCAATAAATATCATAAAACACATAAATGGACTGAAAGACAAAAACCACAAGATCATTTCAATTGACACAGAAAAATCCTTCAACAAAATTTAGCATCCCTTCATGCTTAAAGTCCTAGAAGGAATTGGACTGGAGCGAACATTCCTCAAAGTGTTTGAAACACTTGCCAGGGCAATAAGGCAAGAAAGGGGAAATTAAAGGAGTACTAACTGGAAAAGAGGAAGTCACAATATTTCCTCTTTGCAGATGATATGACAGTTTAACTAAGGGATGTTAAAAACTCTACCAGAAAGCTCCTAGAAACAATTGAATTTTAGTAAAGTGGCAGGATACAAAATTAACCTAGAAAAATCAGTAGCCTTTCTTCACACAAACAAGAAGCAACTGGAGAAGGAATATAAGGAGAACTTCCCACTCACAATAGCATTGAAAACAATAAAATAGGAACAAACCTAACCAAAGACACTAAAGATCTCTACAAAAAAAAATTATACCTCTGAAGAAGGAGATTGAAGAAGACATCAGAAGGTGGGAAAAAAAACCCATGTTCATTGGTTGGAAAAATTTATATAGTAAAAATGTCTTTGTGAGTTCAAGGCCAGCCTGGTCTACAGAGTGAGTTCCAGGACAGCTGGGACTACAGGGAGACCCTGTCTCAATAAGACCAAAAAAGGTCCATTCTACCCAAATTGATATACAGATTCAATACAATCCCAATTAAAATCTCCAATAATTTCTTCATAGACTTGGAAAAACAAATCCTTAAATTCATATGGAAAAACAAAACACCCTGAATAGCCAAAGTGACCCTGAGTGAAAAGTGCAATACAAGAGGCATCCCTACACCAGACTTCAAACTATATTACAGGTCTATAGTAATAAAAACAGCTTGTACTGGCACAAAAACAGACCTGTAGACCAATGGAACAAAACTGAAGATCCAAACTTGAGCACATACAATTTCAGCCACCTCATATTTGACAAAGGAGCCACAAAGACTCAATGGAGGAAAGACAGCATCTTCTGCAAATGGTGCTTTCAAAACTGGATCACCACTTGTAGAAGAATAAGATTAAACCCCTACTCTCACCCTGCACAAAAATCAAATCCAAATGTATTGAAGACCTCAACATGAAGTCCAAAACTGTGAAGGTGGTAGAAGAAAATGTTGGCAGCAACCTACAAGACATAGGTGCAGGAAAAGACTTTCTAAATCGAACATCAGCTGTGCAGGAAATAATGTCAACCAATGACAAGTGGGATCTCATTAAACTCAAAAGCTTCTGTACAGTGAAAGAAACAGTCAATGAAGTGAAGAGAAAACCCACGGAGTGGGAGGAAATCATCACCAGTGATACATCTGACAGAGCATTAGCATCCAGAATATATAAACTACTAAAAAAACAAAGACCTATGAAAACAAATGATCCACTCAAGAGATGGAGTAAAGAACTGAACAGAGACTTTACAAGTGAGGAAATAAAGATGGCTGAGAAACATCTTAAAAAGTGCTCAACGTTGCTGATAATTAAGGAAATGCAAATTAAAACCACTTTAATGTATCATCTCACTCCAATAAGATTGGCTAAGATCATGAAAACAAAGGACACCAAAATACTGGAGAAGATGTGGGGAAAGGAGAACACTCATCCACTGCTGGTGGGAATGTAAACTCATACAACCACTATGGAAAGCAGTGTGGAGAACCCTTAAAAGACTCAAAATGATAACGCGCCAGGCCAGTAGGATCGAAAGGTTATTCCTGGACAAACTGTCAGCCCATGAAAGGAAACAGCCAGAATTGACCAGAGTCCAAGTCAACAGCTCCAGAGAGAGTGGACTGTTTTACCTCTCATCGACCTGTGCCCCTTTTCTAAGCCTAGGGAACAACCTGCGGAAGAGGGGGCGTGGTAGAATGTAAGGGCTGCGATTGGGGTGAATGGTGAAACTACAGAAATGTAGTCTGGACACTCATTTGATCAACTTGATTGAACAAACAACCTGTCACCCCCCACTGGATGGTGGGGCTGTAGGTGTTTGGGCACAACAGCCTGCAGATAGGTTTTGCATGAAGGATGCTTGTACTCATGGATTATCACTTATAGCTAAAAATGAAAAAAAAAAAAACTGAAGAGAAAGGTGCCAGATGAAGGACAGTTATGGCCGAATGCATGATCTGGGATGGGGTGGGGGTGGGGGAGGAAAGGGAAATAAGCCTGAAACTGAATTGGGAAAAAGTGATGAAATGCACAAAGCATCAATAAAAATTAATTAAAAAAAAAAAAAAGACTCAAATGGAGGGGCTGGAGAGATGGCCTAGCGGCTTAAGAGCGCGCGGACCCGCTCTTACAGAGGACCCGGGTTCGATCCCCCAGCACCCACATTGGCGGCTGAGAACCGTCGCTGGAAACTCCAAATTCCAGGAGAACTCCAGCCTCCACGGGAATCCAAACCTTCTTCTGACCTCCAAAAACACTGCATGACAAAGGTCATTTACATACAGGCAGGCAAAAAACACTCATACAAATAAAAAAAAATTAAATAAAAAAATTTTAAAAAAAATGTCTAAAAAAAAAAGACTTCAAAATGAGCCTACACCTACACAGTCCTACCCCATTCCTGTGCATTATACCACAACATAATACTACTGCAAAGAAACATGCCATCTATGTTTATTGCAGTCTTCTTCACAATAGAAAAGCTGAACCAACAAAACAGTGCCTTCAACTGACAAACGTGGATATGAAAACTGTGGTCACATGAGTTCTATCAATGGAGTTCTATGCAGCAGTAAAGAGGAAAAACATTCATTGAATTTGCAGTAAATGGATGGGCTAGAAGGACATTTTAAGTGATGTGAAGTAACAACAGTCCCAACGAAACAAACAACGCAAAATGGTCTCCTCATACTTTGGATGCTAGCACCAATACCCAATAGTAAGGTAAACTGAGCAATATTTTCTTCTACCTGAAAGCAACTTTACAATTATAATTTGAGTACCTAATGGGATCCAGGAATTAACCTACCACTTATCTTCCAGATTCTGTAATTGTTGGTATATGGGGGAGGGTTTGTATGCATACTTTAGGGTAATATAAAATTAAAGGGAAAAATGTGGAATTCCAAAAAAATGATTACCTTCATTTGTATATCTAACACCAAATCCCTAGTTTTAAAGCAAACTGTGCAAACAAACATTATTGTTATATTCTTTTTTTTTTTATTTAATTTTATTGATGGTTTGTGCATTTCGTAATTTCATTTTCCAATTCAGATCTGGCATTTTTCCCCTTTTTCCCTTCCCCCCCCCACCCCATCCCAGATCATTGTATTCTGCCATAATGTCTTGCATTTTTCAGGTTTTTTTTCATTTTTTTCTAATTAAATTAGTTTTTATTGATCTTTGATGCATTTCATACATTTTTTCAATTCAGTCAGGCTTATTCCCCTTTCCTCCCCCCCCACACCCCACCCCATCCAGATCATGCATTCTTCCATAACCTTCCTGGCATCTTTTCTCATTTTTTTTTTTTTTTCATTTTTAGCTATAGGTGATAATCCATGAGTACAAGCACTTCCTTCATGGCAAACCTATCTGCAGGCTGGTGTTGCCCCAAAACCCCTACAGCCCCACCATCCAGTGGGGGGTGACAGGTTGTTTGTTCAATCAAGTTGATCAAATGAGTGTCCAGACTACATTGCTGTAGTTTCACCATTCACCCCAATCGCAGCCCTTACATTCTACCACGCCCCCTCTTCCGCAGGTTGTTCCCTAGGCTTAGAAAAGGGGCACAGGTGGATGAGAGGTAAAACAGTCCACTCTCTCTGGAGCTGTTGACTTGGACTCTGGTCAATTCTGGCTGTTTCCTTTCATGGGCTGACAGTTTGTCCAGGAATAACCTTTCGATCCTACTAATGAAGAACAAGCAATTAGATATATAGGTATTTAAGCAGCACTAATAGTTATGGTAGGTTACTTTAGCATAGACACATGTTTGGATATGTTAATCCATGAATTACAATTTTCCCCCCTGTTAAATATGACAGGGTCTTACTGTGGCTTATAACATCTCCTAACCTGTAGAGGATGTAAGCTTGTGGCATCAGCCATGGGTTATTTCTCCAAGGGGAGAGCCAATGCAAGTGTACAGATGGCCTCTGGAATGCCAGAGAGTGTTACCAAAGGCCACTAAACCAAAAAAGCAAATATGGGTCTCCCTGAGTCAAGCAAGACTCCACCGTCAGCACCAGCTACACCTCACCTGCCTGGAAATACTGTGCAGCAGAGGCAGCCATGTGCCTGTATATCCCAAATCTAATTGGCTATTGGTTATATTTCTTTTTATCTGAAAGCAAATGTGCTGTTATAATATGAATCTCTTAACAGGCTCTAGAATTGACCTACCACTTATTATCAGACTCTGTAATTATTGTATATGGGTGGAAGGTATGTATTCATATCTGAGTGTAGTATAAAATTAAAGGGGAGATGTGAATGCTTAAACATTTTGAAATTAACATACAGTTTATTCTTGGAGGTCATAATTTTGATACATAGATTGGAGTAATACAAAGGGGAGGGAAGAACAACAACATAAAGACTGGGTCAAAGAACTGACTCATACAGTTAAATTCTGCCCAAAACAACAAGCTTCTGCAGTAAAAATCTTTGGAAAGACTGAGAGAAAGATGCATGACATGTATGGCAGAAGGCATGAACTGGGGTGAGGCAGGGAGCAGGGAGAGGGGAATGTGTCTAAATTGGACAGAGAGATTATGTATGCAATATGCAAATAATCAATAAAAAATAAACATCTTTATTTCTTCTTAGACTAGAAAACATGAACTGAAAGAGAATCTAAATGCGACTCTTTAACGGCTTATGAAGGAGCCATGAAAATGGGTCTTTTGACTCAGATACATTGAGCCCATCAACTCTGAGCTTGCCATAGGTCTTCTTTAAAGAAAAAAAAATATTCTCAAATATAAATATAGTTGTTAGCATAAAATTAAGTGTAACTTGCATTTGTTTTATCTCTTGTCATCACAGAACTGGGTTTCTAACTCAGTTTCTCAAGTAAGCTGTGGCCCTTTCTTATTATACTGAAATGCTTACAAGTGTTCTATGGTGTTTAGCAGGACTCCTGTGTTGCAGCTTAAGTGTACTCTGTATTTGTACACTGCAGAATGTCCTTGGGGTGTTTGTTCCACAGCACCATGTTTATTACCCCACATTAAAAGCTGTAACTGTCATGAAAAAGTGGATCTTGCCCACCCACTCTGGTGATAAATTGACTCATTATAATTTCCTATGACATATCTGAGCTAGACCTAATTACTTTGATATTCCTGAAAAGACATAAAAAGCAATCTTAAAATGAGGTAGGCAGCTAAAATCATAGCTCAGCTCATAAAATATTTACAAGTGAAAACTGGGGACAGATTGGCTTGAAAGTGCAGTAAGCGATGTTAGCTTGGCTCTGACATCCCTTCACAGGGGGTTCGGAGCTTATGCAGAGGTCAAAGTTCTACCTCCCGTGTGGTTTGGACCCTGAACCTCCTGCCTCACTCTCTCTCTTGTTTGAATCCCAAGCCTACAATTCCCTGTGGTGACTTTATAGTCTATGACCTCTGCTCAGCGGGAATTATACCTCATAGTTCCATCTTCCTTTAAAGTTTCTTTGTTCAACATTGCTCTCAAGAAACGTTTTGACAAGGCTTAGAAAGTGGGAGGGAGGGCTCAGCTATGGCTATGTGCCCCGATCTCTGCATGGACACCTTGTCCTGTCTCTCTGCATGGACACCTTGTCCTGTCTCTGCATGGACACCTTGTCCTGTCTCTGCATGGACACCTTGTCCTGTCTCTGCATGGACACCTTGTCCTGTCTCTGCATGGACACCTTGTCCTGTCTCTGCATGGACACCTTGTCCTGTCTCTGCATGGACACCTTGTCCTGTTTCTGCATGAGCACCTTGTCCTCTCTCTGCATGGACACCTTGTCCTGTCTCTGCATGGACCTTGTCTTACCCTGTGTGGTGGTTTGAATAAAAGTGTCCCCCATATGCTTTAAGTATTCAGACATTTTTTATCCAGTTGGTGGCACTGCTCTTGGAGGTCTTAGAAGGTGTGGCCATGCTGGAAGAAGTAGGTCATTGGGGGCAGGCTTAGTGAGTTTAACAAGCCTTGAGGTCTCCAGTCTCTCTCTCTCTCTCTCTCTCTCTCTCTCTCTCTCTCTCTCTCTCTCTCTCGATTGTGCTTATTGGAAGATGTGAACCTCGGCTTTCTGCTCCAGCCCCAGCCACCATGCCTCCTGCCACAATGGGCTCTAATTTCCTGGAACCATCAATCGTAAGCTCATATAAACTCTTCCTTTTATAGGTTCCCTTGGTCATGGTGGTTTTATCACAGCAACAGAAAAGTGACTAATATACACCCTGCCAGCTTCCCGTTGTCATGGAGTGCCTTCTTGACCTCCTCCAGCCTTTACCAGATACTTTTCTTCAGCTTCCTGAAAAAGACCAAGCTCTTTGCTGCCCTGCATCTTTACAAGGAGGGTAGCAGAAGTCAGATATGAGCCCCCGCTTCCCCTCAGGAGAGTTCACCTCACACTCCTTATTTCATGTTCTCCTTTCCTTCCTGCCTGTTCACCTTCTCCCAGGTCCAGGCACTGAGGCTGCCATGCTCAGGCACTTCACCTGCTCCTACAATCCTTGTGACCAGCTCTGTTCTCTGACACTTTCTGGAGTACTGTGTTTCTCTTGCTCTGCTGCCCTATGCCCACAACTGTGGCACAAACAGCAGAAAAGCTTCAAACTATCATCTCTGAAAGTTATTAATATCTTCTCTTGTTTATTCAAACAAGAGGTTGGTAGAAAATGTTTCCTTTATAGTATTAACTTTTTTAATGGTATTGATTTTACTTTCTTTTTAAAAAAATATTTTTATTTTGGGCTGGAGAGATGGCTCAGCGGTTAAGAGAACCGACTACTCTTGGAGAGGACCCAGGTTTGATTCCCAGCACCCAGATGGGACCCAGGGGAATCCGACGCCCTCTTCTGACCTCTGCGGAATTGTACGACATGGGTGCACCAACCTACATGCAGACAGTACACTCATATGCATAAAAAATAAATAATTAAAAATATCTAAAATAATAAATAATAAATGATAAATAATAAAATAATAAATAATTAAAAATACCTTTCTTTTATTTGTATAAGTATATTGGCTGCATGTATGTAGGTGCACTTGTGTCATGCAATGCCTCAGAAGATCAGAAGAGGGCATTGGATCCCCTGGAACTTCTCTCTCCTGTAAGATTGTGTGTGCATGCATTGAAATGTATTCTTTTACTGAGAAATTAAGTTTCTTGGTAGAAGGGTCATCTTTAGGTTGGCTCTGATCCATCATATTCTCAGAAGATGAAGTCTTCTCTCACTCATCAGTTTTATTAATCTCCCAACCTCATCTTGCCAACATGCCCATCTTCCAGGGACAGTTCCACATGGCATTGGTGAGAGAGAGCCCTCCTTGCACCCTGAAGATGTTAGCTGGTGAAGACTATCTTCCCATGCTTTGGCTCTAATAGAGTCAGTTATGGGCTCTATATCTCCAAGGAGAAGGGAGCCCAAGGCTTGGTGTTGTGCTTATCCCGAGCTACCTTAGCACAAAGAGTTGTCATTAGCAGACCTTTAATTTCCTTTTGAAGACAGCAAAGCTTAAATTCTCACAAAGAAAAATGCGCTCTCCCTCTCAGTACTTCTGATTGCCAGCTCTGGGCTGAGCCAGCATTATTTCCACAGGGTCATTAGCTTATCAGAGAATGACTCAATGTGTGCCATCTCCACAGGGTAGAAACATCATCAGACACATTAATCAGATCATTTATCCTGGTGGAAGCTGCTTGCTCTAGGGCTGAGTGCAGAGGACAGAGGAGCTACTGGGACAGACTGCTCTGAAAAGGGTTAGGGTTAGGGTTAGGGTTAGCAGTTAGGGTTAGGGTTAGGTTATCTGCAGACATTAAAGTGTGGGTGACATATGTGCTAGAGTTCCTTCAGTACCCACACTGTAGTTTTATGTCTTTGATCAAGAAGTTTTATCTATGTTGAAAATTGCCTCCCCAGGTCCATTTCATATCTAGCAATATTTTCCCGTTTTCATGAAATATGTGGAATGCATCTTTTGATATCTTTTCTGGTCTTTCCTTTATTGGACTACTTTCTTCCAGCTTTGACAGAATCATATATAATTATTTCCCTTTCTGTCAAAAGTCTCTTTTATTGGAATCAAGTGAAAACTTTTCTCTTTCTATTTCCCTGCTTTTTCTCTCCACAATATGAGAGAGAGAGAGAGAGAGAGAGAGAGAGAGAGAGAGAGAGAGAGAGATTGATTTTCGGTAAGAATATCTTCCACTTAAAAAAATTTTTAATTTTATTATTTCTGTATGTGTATGAGTGTACTATCTGCATGTAGGTCTGTGCACTCGTGTTGTACAATGCCGCCGAGGTCAGAAGAGGGTCTCGGATTCCCCTGGAACTGGAGTTCTCCTGGAATTGGAGTTACAGACAGTTCTTAGCCACCATGTGGATGCTGGGAATAGAACCCGGATCCTCTGCAAGAGCAGTCTGTGCTCTTAACCGCTAGGCTGTCTCTCCACCCCCATATCTTCCACTTTTTGAAATGTGAGAGTAGTTGAAATCTCTATGATTACTAACAGGTAGGTTACAGAGCAGAGCCTTCTACCAATCTTGCTTTCATCATTTCCTAAGGAAAAAATAATTGATGACTTTTGAAGATGACAGTTTTAGTGTTTTGGAGATGTATAGTATTAACTTGGACGGAGTTTACTCTGTGCCTCTGTTATGCTTCCTTCATCACATGGTGGAAATCTGAAGAAGTCATACAGCTTCTCATGCAGATTTTAAAGCAAGGAAAACAAGTCATGCAGATGAAGAAATGCCATTACATCTAATTATCATGTGGGGTTAGACCTTGTTGATTCCTATTTTAATAATGAATCTGTTATGTGTAGTTAGTTGAATCACATAGGCAGTGAACATGAATGCTGTACACACTCAGGTTGGTTGAAGGACAATGTGAACCAGAAGACCTCAACCTAGAGTTGGAAGAAACCTCTGTAGCCATACATAGTGATGCCCTCCTATCCAAACAGGATTCTCTTCTCCCTGTAATTTCACTTTGAGATCGTGCATCGTAAATTGGGTGAGATGACCTTGACCTTGGGGTAAAGAGTTCTGTGGCACTGGAGAAGATACAGAGACTTAGATCTCAAGAGAAGGGTTCAAAATGAGTTCTCCCATGAGGCAATGTGTCTAAAAACCCAAACATTTCACCAGAGAGACCTGGGTTTGAATCTCGCATTGCTATCACGGCTGAGTACTTTCCCCTAGCTGAGCCTCTCTTTCTCGTTTGTTGAGAAGGATGATCTGTTCTATACTCAGAAAACTGAATAATATTTTGTGAGTAATCATCTAATAGATGTTCAAGGAATCCTTCATTTTTATCCTTCTTTCATAGGGAGAGGAAAGATTACACAAAAACCCATACATGAACACTTTCACAACTGGTCTGTGGTTGCACACCTGCTCCTCCCCGAGGGGAGTAGAGAATCCTAGTGATGTTTCTGGGCAATCACACAAGGAGCCCTATTTCATGTGCCCAGAGCTGGTGCCTGGTGGTGGAGGAGAGGGGTGGATGTAGCCAGAGCCAGTGGTCTTTATTGTTTGAATAAAGGCTGATAAAAAAAAGAAAAAAAAAAGAAAAAATTTTATATGGATATATGTGTTTGAGAACTTTGCAGGAACACTTTATTCCTTGTATTCCAATAGAATATGTTATTTGATCATCCAAATCACTAATAATATTGCTGAGTAGCCAATAAATGCTCATAGCACAGTAGTTATGTAGATATACAAATACTTCAACTTTTATAGAGGCCTCAGCCTGCTTGCACATAAATCCCTTTAAGTAAGTTCTATCTTGGCACACAAAAGGCAGACTCCTTCCAAATGTTTTTCTTTGAGAATTTTATTGAAGTAACACTAGATATATTGTTTTATAATGATCTATCAACACCACTGCTTAATTCTATGTCTATACCATTGGCTATAATAAAATAAAGAATTGCAAGCCATCCTAGAGCCAAACCCAGTCAAACCTTAAGACTTTTAAGGTCAGCTGTTCTTAGAGTGAGTGTCTTGATACATGCACTCCAGTCCTGTGTGAAGATGAAGAGTGCCTTGCCTCAGCATGGTGTAAACTAGAGAATAAAGAAACTTAAATGGCAGCCGGTATCGGAAAAAACAAACAAACAAACAAAAAAACAGCAGGAAGTGCAAAAAATACAAAGCTCATATCATTTGATGCCAGCAGAAAGTTTTCTAAGCCGGAAGCTGTAGAGAAATGTGGGTAAGCGGCTTTGCAAGTGATGATAGAGAGAATCTGGGGATATGACGGCCTTGACTAACTTCTGGAGGCAGGGCTACTTGCCAGGTAAGTAGAACAAACACAGTTTAGCAATGATGGAAGTCAACTCTCCTGTGTAAGCAGACACCAGGAGACAGCCATGCACACAGTTCCTCCCCAGATGCCTCTGTTTCTAATGAAAGACATTAGAAGGACCTGTCTTCCACTGTGTGACCCTGGGCAAGTGAGTCTTGACTTACCTTGAGGAGCTTCTCTAAATAAGGCTCCCAATGCCTAGCAGATAGGGTTGCAATGAAGGTAAGTGTGATTGTGTAAATTCAGCAGATAAAACTGGTTCCATTCTGTGTCAGGAAGCAAAGAAACCCCGAGAGCTATTTGTTCATCTATAAAATTGTCTTTCTTCTTTTCCTTCTAATCCAATACAATAAAGTGTCACTATTTACCATCAGATAGCCATGACTGAGGCTTAAGGATATATATATATATATATATATATAATAAGATATAATTTTGCAATGCTGGAGATTGAACAGATGCTAGGGAATCACACTGAGCTACATTACCAGACTTACAATGTGATTCTTAAAGCCCATATGTAACTCACATGCTAATTAGAATGTTCGTATTATAAATATACATTGTATATATTCACATGTATATTGCATTTATATTGCATACATGCTAATAGAATAATAAACATGTGTGAGTTTATATACATCCTCACATAAAGAGAATGAGAGAATAAAGTTTGATATTTTAGAAGGCAAATTTTATTTTTAAAATCACAAGCAAACTCTGCTCCTGCATGACAGCGGGGATTCAGCTTTGACACTGCAGTTCCCTCTTGGAGTCAGGCTGGGAATGAAATCAAGTTACCCACAAGTACATGCTTCAGACTGTCAGTCCTCCTCAATACAACTGTTGGGTTAGGGTTAGGGTTATATCAGTGCATCCTCGAAGGTCTGGGGTGCTCTTTCCTCTTAGTTGTCTTTAGACTGCCTCAGTCTAGAGGACTGCAGGAGAGTCTTACAAAAGGAATCCTTCCCATCAGAGTGAGGGAGGTACCAGGGCTAGGGAAATAGGCCCAAAGTCCTGTCTGTATGCCAGTGGAAGATGGGGTGCTCAGGTCCAGGTTGGTGTCTGACTCGTTCACTTGGCATCGATTGGGACTAGTGTAGATTTGAAGGGTTGAGATGAACAACTGCAGTATTTTTATTTATTTATTTAATTTATTTATTATTTATTTGTATGAGTGTACTGTCTGCATGTAGGTTTGGGCACCCGCATCGTGCAATGCCTCGGAGATCAGAGGAGGGTGTCGGATTCCCCTGGAACTGGAGTTCTCCTGGAATTGGAATTACAGACGGTTCTCAGCCGCCATGTGGGTGCTGGGGATCCAACCTGGGACCTCTGCTAGAGCAGTTGGCGCTCTTAACCACTAGGCCATCTCTCCAGCCCCCTGCAACTGTAGTGTCTTAACCATGGGACTCAGACCACAACCCTGAGTGTTGTTTTTTTATTCAGAATATTCTACTATTAAACATTTTTAAATTCTTTTTAAAAATCCAGTCCTACCTGAAGATATATCATCAGCCAATGGCTGCTGCAAAGGGAACAGTCAGTCTCTTCTTGGGTTGAGACTTGGTAGGCCGACCAGACCTCATCAGATGAATCCAAACTGAAGGCCATTTGGGAAGTGAATTTCACACACACACACACACACACACACACACACACACACACATATTTAGGGTACATTAAATTGTACATTAAGTTGGGCGCGGTGGGTAAAGGGCGCAGATAAAGGAGTGGATTTAAATACAATCAAAATGTATTGCATGAAATTAGCAAAAATCAACTATAAGAGTTAAATTTTTTCTATCTTTGTCAGAAATTCAAAAGAAAGGATAATTCTGAATTAAATGTTACAAAGCTCAAAAACGAAAACCTTCAGAAAGCTCTCTCATCAGAGGTCATGCCCATCACATGAAAATGTTTATGAAAAAAAGATGAAGGGGGCATGCGGATGCTCTGATCTGCATGGAAATGTGCTCTTTGGTTCTCATCATTTCATTAGTTGGCGTGTTCATAGGACAGGCCAACGAGGGAGGAGCCAGGAGAAGGCTGGCTGTGAGGTCTGAGTGGCATCGATGGAAGCGTGGGCAGGCTGTTCAGTGTGCTGTGCAGGGAGGTGGATGAAGGATCAGAGACAAATGGTCTTGGGGATGTGGAAGTAACTGGGAACGTGAGACAGGTATTAGAGACCCCATGAGATTCTACTGGACCTGGTAGGTGAATTGATTGTGCCAATAAGGAAATGGAGGTACATGTTGTGCTAATGGACAGTTGTGTTGAAGGGAGCGGACACCAGATAACTAACATTTACAATCACACGAAGAGAACAGGGATTTGATGTCCTGGGCCCTAGGGGTCACTCTTGGTATAGGAAAGAGAAGCCTGAGATGGACCTTTAGGTCAATTCATAGCCCGTGGCATGCTGTCCTCAAGTGAGACTCTGCTCTGTTAAGAGTTCCAGAGAGAACTGAGTTATTCACACAAAAGGATGTTGCCTTTTTTTTTTTTTTTTTTTAATCTTTTTGAGACAGGGTCTTCCTTTAGTCCCAGCTGGCCTGGAACTCACTCTCTAGACCAAGCTAGCCTTGAACTCACAGAGATCCGCCTGGCTCTGCCTCCTGAGTGCTGGGATTAAAGGTGTGCACCACCATGCCTGGCTCAGGATGTTGCCTTTTTTATGGGGTGTTTAGGCAAGTCTCTTTCCAATAGGGAACATTTAAAATGGACCCTGATGGTAGAGCTGGAGTTTCCCTCAGGGAATGCGGCATTTTTAAGTTAGGCTCCATGACTGAAGACACACAGGCTTGCTCACTACTGTATCCCCAGAACCCAGAAGCATCCTTGGTAGATGGCATGCCCTCGGTAAATACTTGACAAATGTATGAAGAGCATGAGGTGGAACACATGGGCATGTATGATGTGCTGGCCAAGTGGTTGTTATGGTTACTTTAGATTTTCCTATTGATGGGATGGAGACAGAGATGGTCCTGTGATATTGACACCTTACATCTCTGGGTGTGTCTGCAAGGCATTTCAGAGAGGACTAACTGGGTGGGGAGACCAACCCCAGATGCTACTGGGACTCTCCCAAATTCTGGGGGTCTGCATGGAATCAAAGGGGGACAAGGAGAAAGCCCATTAACTCAGGCACTTTTCTCGCTAGTTTCCCTGTCCACCCTCAGGTGAGTAGCCTCTGTCACAAGCTGTGTCTTGCCACATGCCCAGGCAATGAAGCCAGGCCTTGGGACTGAAACCTGAAAATCTGTGTGAGGGGAAATAAACCCTCCTTCCCTCCTTTCCTTCCTCCCTCCCTCCCTCCCTTTTCTATGATTTATCAGGTAGTACTCTGATAAGTGGTCATAGTGACAAAAGCAAAAGTAGCTCATGCTGGTGCATTTCTGTGAGATCAAGGCTCGCCTGGTCTACATAGCGAGTTCCAGGTCAGCTGGGACTATAGGGAAACCATATCTCCAAACAAACAACAGAAGACCAGAACAAAACAAAACAAAACAAAACATTAGCTCAAAGTGGAAAAAAGGAGACCCTGGTTGTCCTTGCTGCAGCAGAGAGACAATAACAAAAAATAAGCGGGAGTTACAGCTGCGTGAATGGATTCTGGAGGGAGTGCGAGGGTGCTGGACCAGGAGGGCAGCTTCCTGCAGGTGCCCTAGAGAGCTACTGCGCCTGTGATGAGGTAGCGGGAACCAGGCCTCCAGAGACTGTCCAGGTGCCCCAGTCTTTATCTCTCAGGATGTAGGAGGCAGAAGACAGGCTTCCCATGGTGTCGGTACCCTAGTTCCTAAAACCCATGAGCATGTCACTTGCTATGGCAGAAGAGGCTTTGCAGATGGAGTTAAGGGTACAAAGCTTCGAACAGACTCTCTTGGGATTCCAGTCCCCAGGCTAATCTACAGAGAACTGTCTCAGTGTGAGATGGGTAGATGTGGCAGAATGGGAAATCAGAGAGGCTGAAACACAAGAGGATTTTGACATGACATTGCTGGCCCCAGGAGAGGTCTGAGGAGCCATGGGAAGTGTGGGGAGACCGTGATACCCAGGAAACAGAGGCAACCACAGCTGGCAGCCAGCCGACCCTCTCTGCCCTCCTTCTTGCTTCTCCTTTCCCCACGGAACTCGTTCCCTGCCTGATGTTTCATGTGTTTTCTTCGTAGTCAGCCACTCACCTGTGCCCCTTTGCCACCATTCCAAGGCTTGCAAGGCCAGGCTGTGTTTCCATTACTATTTCTGATTCTTTCTAGGAGGGTGGATGGCCTGTGGCTGCTGCTCAGCAAATGTTTCAGAGAATGAATGACGTGTAGCATGTGTTCTGCCAAGCACCTCACACAGTAGGGGACCTCTCCTGGCAACGCAGGAGGACAGCAGGGCGCTAGGCATTAGAAGCCTGCCCCTAGACCTCTCTAAGTGCCCCAGTCTCTCTCCTGATCCAGAGACAAGGTCAAAGCTGGCACATATTCTCTGCCTGTCTAAGCCACGTCTATTGCAGCAGAGAATCGAGTCTTCATAACAGCACAGAGGGCCACTGTGTGGATTGCTTCTGTTCATCTCCAAGCAGAAACTCCCTCCTTTCTTGAATATTCCATTTCTTTCGTGGTGAAGAGTCAGTTTATTTCATGCAAGAGTAAACTTCAGCCTTGAATCACAACAGCGGACACTACCTGACATCAATTGCCACAGCTTAAAGGGGTTTAGGCTCGACAGACTGCAAAATCATTTGAGAGAGCTGGAGCTGAGTGACAAAACACCATCATGAGGTGTAAACCTGTCAGCTGAATTACCCACTAGAGATTCCAGAGAAGCTCAAAAATTAAACATTGTAAATCCAAAAGGCCCAATTTGTATGATGTATTTATTGGGCATCATTTCATGAAGACTCCCAAATGGACCTGAGATTTGCATAGAACAGATCTACGCACAGAAAGGGGCAATGTGCAGACTTATCACGAACTTGGTCAGAGTAGGTCAGAACCAGAGAGCCCAATGCTACCTGTTTGGGCCACCATGGCAAACAATTATGGCCATGTCCCCAGCCCCTGTCCCCAAAGAGCATGGGAAAACTTCTCAAACAACCTCAGGACCCCACCAGACTGCTCAGCAAAAAGCTGCCTTCTACTGGCCTGGAGAGTGGAGCTGTAAGAACATTTGTTGGCCACTGAAGTTCGTGGTCTCTTCCTGTCCACACAGCCTACATTTCCCTGCCTCATTTGCCATGGGCAAGGGTCACACAACTACTTCTCACAGAAAGAGCAGAAGTCAAAGAGGTGCTCAAGTCTACCTCTCAGAGTTCTTGTTCCTTCTTCTAACCCGGATGTCTGTGTCCATGCCTGTAGAGCATCCAGCAGAAAGCTCCATGAGCTCAGCTGACGGAGCAGTTAGATGGACAGACGCCAAGTTCCCGATGAATCACGACACACTCTCTTGCTGACCTTCACTGTTCCTGTCCCTGGAAGACAGTATTTATTAGGTAGTTGGTTACTGCAGACAAGAAAAGCTTGAAATTTAAGAAGAGGCAGTGTCAGCAGAGAGAATGATGGACAAGGTATTTGTGCTGGATAAAAAGGTGTTAGATGGTAGAGAACTTTTATTTCTGAAGAATCAACAAAAATGACATACCTAATTTACCACTTGGTTGTCTAGTGGGCTTCTCAAGCATACTCTACATCAAACAAATTCCTGATTTTCAAATCTCAGTCCTCTTCTTATTCCCAAAGGCAATTCTCTTTTAACTTATATAAGTGGAATTCTACTCTTTCAGTTTCATAGTCAAAATCCATGTAGCCAACCTAGACCTCTTTGAATTTCACACACAACACCCTAGAACATTTTATTAATTCTACTTGCCAATCATAGACTCAACCATCTTGTGATCTACCACTTACACTATCCTAATTGAGTCCATTGTTCTTCACCTGTGTGGCTCCTAAGCTCTCCACATTAATTTCAGCATTTTCATTTGTAGTATGTTTCTCAGTTGCTGTGATTAAACCAGAACCAAAGCCAACCTGGGGAGGAGAGGGTGTACGTCATAGCACAACTCCCAAGTCACAGTCCATCACTGGTGAAGCTGGCGCTGAGCTCAAGTCGGGAACCTGGAGGCACAAACTAAAGCAGGGACCATGGAAGAATCCTGCTTATGCTTCCCCTGGGTTCCTCAGCTTGCTTGTTCCTGTGGCTCAGGCCCCATGTAGGGATGACACCGTCACCTTCACTGTGGGCTGGGCCCTCCCATATCAACTAGCCTGTGATGGACAGGCTTGATCTCCACTCACTGCAAGAAGGGACGATGCTCAGCTTACGGAGCACCTCAGTATGAGGCCTAGAAAGAATCTATGCCAGGGGCTGGGCTGAGGTTGGGTAACTTTAAGTGTGCTGTGCATTCTTTGAATTGGCTTCAGTGAGTATCAAGGGTGAGTTGAGTGTCTGACTGTGCAGATCAGAGGGAAGGTAAGTTGCCATAGACAGGAGACCACCTTCCCTCAGATTACTCAAGATGTTTCTTATTTTGTGATTTGGACAAATCAAGGACATTATTAAGGCAGTCTTATTTCATGTTGATCCCTCCTGGTCGTGAGTGGCCAATTCTCAAGTTATAGTCTGTGAAATTTGTTTCTGTTAACATGGAAGCATTGAGGTCAAGCTGTGAGAGACGATCTGGCCCTCATGCCTCCTGGGCTGCTTGTCCCATGAAGATAGGGAAGAGAAGGAATGCAGTGGGTTTCAACACCAAGGCACATTCTTCCTGCCCATGGTTCCTTCCCTTCTCTCTCCATAGCTCTGGAGCATTCTCATGATAGATTTCCTGTTGGTTGACATAATTCACCTCCTTGCCACACACCCCCTTCCCAGCCTGGGAGCCTGAAGATTCTTCTGTTAGGAGAAGAACACCATCCTGTCTTTCTTAGCTTCAGATAAATGAAATTGATTTAAGTATATATATTTTATTTATTATTTTTATTTTATGTGTATGAGTGTATTGCATACATGTATGCAAGTGCACCCATGTTGTGCAATGCTTGTAGAGGTCCGAAGAGGGCATCGGATTCCTTGGAAGTGGAGTTATAGATAGTTGTGAGCTGCCATGTGGGTACTTGGAATCAAACGCAGGTCCTCTGCAAGAGCAGCCATTGCTCTTAGCTGCTGAGCCATCTCTCCAGATGTAAGAAATTCTTATAGAAGACTATAATTGGACAAGCCTGGGTCAGGTGCCTAGTAACACATGGTCAGCTGCCACGGTTGTGGCAGTAGGCAGGGTCTGAGGTGGGGGGATATTCCCTAGGTAAATAATAGTTCTTCACTTCACTCAAACCAAGTTAAATCAAATGGTAGTAGCAGGAGACAAAATCTGAAATGGTTCATTTTCTCAAGAGTCTTTGTTAAGAATCTGCTGCAGGAATGCAGCAATTTATCTAAGATTACTTTTTCTCAAAACTTGGAAGCTTGGGGAGATATTTCCACTTTAACTTTGTGCTCAACTCATCAGAAAACAAGTTGCTCTTTCAGGTCTGGTCTCTCTGAACACACACAGGATGCCTTGCCCTAGAAACTCCACTTGTGCTCTTTCTTAGAAATTGCCATTTTCTTCTTTGCAAAAGGTCATTTGCTGCACTGGACAGTGACCTTCCCCTGCAGCAACCCCTGGCTCCTCAGTGAGATCACAGCCCATTTCATTTCATAATAGGATTCTTTTATTATTCCCCCAAGCATGCAAATCAAATGGCATCTGGGGCTCAAATCTTTGCTCATCAAAGGGAGCCAGCAGAAGGCGCTGAGTCGAATGGCTTTGCCACCGATGGCCACATCTGTTAATGAAACTGCTGCTGCCTTTCCCATCCGTTCTGCATGCTTCTTTGCCTTCCTCACAAAGTAAACAGCCTCAATGTTGATTCGCCTGGAGGATAAGGAAAAGGGTATCTTAAGGAGAAGGAAAACAACAGAGGATTTATTGAGTACTTAGCACGTAACAAGCACTGTGCAAGTGTTATTTCGTTTAATCCTCCCAATGGCACTCTGGAGGTAAATCTTAACTCCACACTTAAAGATGCAGAAACCAAAGCTGAGCGAATTGGAGTCTCTTGCTCATGGGCACAGAGCTAGTAAATGGCAATCAGGGACTTCATCCTGCCCTATATTTTACAGAGAGGCTATATGGGGACTGGAAGGACACACAGGCCAGGATGAAGGGGAAGCCCCTTAGTTAGGCAGGATCTGCTGTCCAGGCTCAGCGGACAGAGCAAGGTGGGAGAGTGGCCCTGCCTTCAGTTTAGCAGCTTGGAAAGAAAAAATTTAAATATACCTTTGGGAAGCAAAAGTCTGCTAAATAGTAATCCTGGGAAAGAGGCTGCTGGTTTCTCCCTTTCTTCTTCACGTCGCACGCTCTTGCTCTCCCTCTGTCTCTGTCTTCATCCCTTTCTCCTCCTGCTCCTCTGCATGTTTCTCCTTTCTTCCCCATCTTCCCTTCCCCCTTCCTTCCTTTCTTCCCCATCTTCCCTTCCCCCTTCCTTCCTTTCTTCCCCATCTTCCCTTCCCCCTTCCTTCCTTCCTTCCTTCCTTCCATTCTTTCCTTTTTCTTCCTTCCTTCTTCTTTCCTTCTACCCTTCCTTCCTTTTCCATTATTCCTTTATTTCCTTTTTATTCCTTCTTTTTCCCTCCCTGTCTTCCCCCCTCCTCCTCTTTCTTCATTTGTTCCTTTCTTCTTGACAGGAACAGTGAAATGGTTTTACCCAAATCCCGAATTTCAATGATACCATGGTGCAGAATTTATACTCTGGGGTCTGATTTGCAGTAAACTGATATGGATCCCTGCATTCTAGAAAGATTTCTTGTTAGACAGGTGTAGCAGAATGTGGGGTGGTAGGAGGTGATGGACAGAGTGTGTCATATAGAGTGTACAGGAATGCCTGCTAGAACCACAGGGCTAATCAGCACAGGAGAAGCAGTGAGTTGTCAACTACTCTGTGCCTGGGAAAGTATGGTTTCCAGTCTAATGGCAGGTGTTTGGTGCTCTGAGAAATGGCAGACAGGGCTACATCTGCAGATATGTTCCATGGGATCAACCAGAGGCTGACATCAACAGCAACAACATGACCTTTGGCTTCAGAAGCACAGTTCCATTCACTTCTTTAAGCACTACTGCCTCACTTGCTCAGATTTCTTCTTCACCTTCTCTCTATTCATCTAAGCACATTCACTTAGCATTTAGAGTATGTTGGACATCCTATTAGCACTGGGAATATGATGTTGAGGAAAATAGAGACGGGCTTTGTGTTTGTAGAATTAACACAGTGGAGGAGTCAGTAAAGAAGGAAGTCTACCTACAAATGTAATAAATAGTGATTGTGCAAAAAGACTCAGATGAATGTGACCAGGGACCACAGCAGGCAGACTGCACTTGGTCGCTTGTGTCTTGTGTTTTCCCTCATTGTGCAGGGTCTGGGGTGATACTTCATCCTCATCCCATTTACAGTCTTCACTCACAGTAGACTGACTTACTACAAGTTGCAAGGATCCAGCAGATCTGGACTCCAAGAGTTTCCTTCCAAAGTCTCTGTGTTCCTCTTCTCATGTA
Source organism: Rhizomys pruinosus (assembly GCA_009823505.1). Taxonomy (NCBI): domain Eukaryota; kingdom Metazoa; phylum Chordata; class Mammalia; order Rodentia; family Spalacidae; genus Rhizomys; species Rhizomys pruinosus. Next base: position 913,275 of record VZQC01011880.1, on the reverse strand, counting down.
ACATTCTGTGTTTGCAATTTCTCAGACAGCAGTCTACCAAGTAGACAGACCTTCAAGAAAGAGTTTCTAGATTAACATTTTATTTCAATTTCTCAGAGTCTCAGTGACTGGTGAATGTGCTACTCCACAAAAGCTGGGAGCATCTACTACTCAACACCTGCTGCTTATAAATACCAAGAGATCTTTATATTTCAAGATGGCCCAGATAAGCAACTAGCTGTTCCCCTGGCTAAATCGATGGAATTTTTTTTCTTCCAAAAGTTTAGGTTTATTATTAGCCAAAGCATATAGCGAGTATAAAATCAACTACCATTATGAGTACACATTACATATTTGAAATGAAAGACCTGAAAGCCAGCCACATGCATGTTTTCCTTCAACCAGTCTCAAAGCAATGGGCATCAAAGGGCAGAGGGAGTTGCAACCATGGTGCCTCTACTTCCAAGCCACACACATTTTGGAAAATGTCATGACATCACCCAGTCTCATATGAGCCTTAGGTATAAAATAGAAGCAGCAGAGTTTAACGGGCTGCTGTACCAAGAACTAGATTTTCCTTAAATAAAGCTCATGACACCCTCAAAAAGCAGCTGCTAATAGTTGCTATGAACATAACCCCTTTGCACTAAAGAATCTATTTGAACTCATAGGATGGGGAATCAGTGAGGTATATCCAAGATCCTTTAGTTAAGCCTCCCCGAGTGAACAGAGAATGAAGCTGAACCTAAAACCAGGCAGTGGCAGAGAGAATGGCCTCGTGATTGGTGTTCACGGGCTACCCTGAAGGCTCCAAAGTTTTGGCCTCCTGATTGGTGTTCACGGGCTACCCTGAAGGCTCCAAAGTTTTGGCCTCCTGATTGGTGTTCACGGGCTACCCTGAAGGCTCCAAAGTTTTGGCCTCCTGATTGGTGTTCATGGGCTACCCTGAAGGCTCCAAAGTTTTGGCCTCCTGATTGGTGTTCACGGGCTACCCTGAAGGCTCCAAAGTTTTGGGACTTGCCCAGATTGGGCCAGGGAAACTCTCTTCCCTGATAAGCTAGAGTAACTCTGCATTGATCCTTTCAACACTTAGTTGATGTCCAGAAACCTTTATAGGAGCAGAGTGGCATCAACAGCTTCAACCAAACAAGCAACTCTGCACATCTTGCCAGAGCACCATGTTCCAAAGCCTCCAAGAAGAGGAGAGGAAGCAGGCAGCATGTCACCCTGCTGGATCTTATCTCTGCAGAGCTAAATTTTTAAAGTGTGTGTATCCATGTGGACTGGCAAGCTTTAATTAGTCTGCCTTTGATTGTGAAGAACTTTACTTACCATGATCAACTTATTCCCACTGCCTGGCTCCCCCATTAAAAACCCATTTTAAAGGTTTAGCTCAATTATCTGGGTTGAATGGTTGATAGGGAGCTCTTTCAAATAATAGAGGCAGGCAGATAATTAGACTGATTTTTCATGGGTGAGATAAGGAGTGGAACTCGGAGGCCTTCTAAGTATGGGGGTGGGGTCTCTCTCATAATTTTCATTTGAAAAGATCTTCCCATTGAGTACAAAGAAATGACTGACATCCAGAGTCACACAGCCTGCTCCTGCTTGCCCAAGAAAGTAGAAATTTAGGCAGAAAAATGATCTGAACTGAATAGAGTAACATAGCATTGGGAGTAAGATTTAATTATGTAGTTTTTCCTCTCTTAACTGAAAAAGCATCCATTCCAGAGAAAAGAAAAGCAATCCTTTCTAAAATGGTGAGTGGGCTCGCTGGCATCTCTTCCTGGCTCTCCTACCTGTTTCCCACCCAGGTAGCTGACCCTGAATTTTTTACAATCCCCTGGATTGGCATTGTTGTCTTCAGGAACCGTCTTTCTGACCGTGCTCTACCCTTTGTGCAAGCCACCCTTTCCCCCTTCACCTACCTAGTAACCCTGGATAAACAGTCCCCCAGGTAGACTTCTTGGGTCCCTATAGGAAATGGAAAGCTGGGACCTGATTTACTCATGCTGTTGGCTGTTCCTTTCTTATAACAATGGTGATTCCCCAGTTTCAAGAGTTAAGCACAGTACTAACAGCACTTTCTGTCTCCTCATTCTCATACCAATCTACTATGATCAACACTGCTCTTACCATTTTATGGGTGAGGATGACTAGAGTCCAGGTCAATGTCAGGTTACAAATGTCCCCTTGTTTCCCTTGAGAGGAAGCATGGCATCTTCTCCATCTGAGAAAAGTACTGGCACTTGGTGAAAACTTGTGACAGACACATCTGTTTTTTTTCCCCATCTGGGTTATGCACATCTCCACTGTTGATGAATGTGCAGCATGGCACGGCTCCTAGGGAGACCCCTTGCCCACACCTTCCTTAGGAGTTGAAGTAAAAAGCCTTGCCAGAATCCCTCCCAGACAGTGCCACTTCCTTCTTTCTCAAGAGTACAGGGATCTGCTGTGATCAGTTCTCCTATCACATAGTGCATAAGATCCCCATCCTGAGCTTCATACAAAAACCTTGCCAAAGAGAGCGGGAATACATCTCTACTTTTTAATCCCTTAAAAACATCTTCCTCACTGCTCACCAGGGAAACTGTAAGCAGTGATATTCCCATTTTTTGTTGTTGAAATGGGAGCACACTCACTTTTAGGTGATTCTCAGAGTAGGTTAGACTTCACTGTGCTAACAGTCTAATGACTTCTCTTTGTTAAAAGCAACAGAATTTTGTTGCTTGTTTAAGCTACTTGCACAGATTGGCCAGGGCATCTGTGCATTTCTGCTAGTGCTGCAGATTCTGTGTCCAGATGGGCTGTCATGAAGCTTGACTTCATGATGCATGCCTGCAACCTCTGTTCTCTAGAAACCAGGGCAGGAGGATTGTAAGTTTGAGGTTATCCTAGGTACACAGTCAGTTCCTGACTCAAAAATACCAAACAAACCCAAACTGAAGCAAAAAAGATCATCTCACTCCACCCCCACATCAGAGATGAGAAGACGGAAGAATTGCCCTTTGGTTCTTAGAGCTGCCTTTGAGAAATGACATATATCACTTTCCGCACTGGCCAAAGCAAGTGGCACAGCTGCATTGATTGATGCATTTCTGAGCCAAGAAGAGAGGTTGGGAATATTCACAGGCAGTCTTACTTCCATCCATGCCTTATTCATCAACAAGATGTAGGATACTCTGAGTGACATCAATGCAATATCTAGGAAGATTTTTAAGGATTTGCATTTGGGGGTAAGATGCATGTAACAGACTTACCTCAAGAAATCAAAACCTACAAAGGTAAAACACACAACATACTGGATTTACCTAAAGGACTTGGCTTTCCAACAATAAACAGAGCTCAGGATAGCTTATGGGTGTCTCAGGAATATTAAAGACAACAGGCAATAAACCATACTGCTGATATTTAGAACTGGCTTATTGACTTTTCACTATATCTCAATGATATATCTTGCTAACTGTTTAAGAGAAAAATGATTTGTTTCTTCTTTCTAACCCTTTCCCCACCTGTGGTTAGTCTGCATCTAAGGAAAAAAAAATCTGTAAATGGAACATGGTGATCCTAGTTCTACCCAGTATATCTTAGACATTGTTAGCAGGATTAAATTAATCACAGATGGGAAATTCTTTACTTTGAAACAAATCTAGACCTATGAAATCCATGGGGGAAAACACCCACTCTGTGGGTCAGTTGGTGCCCACAGATGGATATATTTATTGGCAAGGAGTCAATACTATTAAATTGTCAACATCTTTCAATTTTTAATGTTATATGTATGAGTGTATTTCCTGCACATATGTAAGTGCATCCACGTTGTGCAGTTGCTGCAGAAGTCAGAAGGCATCGGATCTGCTGGAACTGGAGTTACAGATGGCTGTTAGCCATCATGTGGTGTCACACGCAGCAGTCTCGCCGGCAAGAACTTCACGCAGACAACAGGATTCTTCTGCAGCAATATTTATTGTGTACAGCTCTTTTGTGAGAAGGACCCTGAAATGGGGCAGAAGCACTGCTTATATAGCAGTCTAGAGGGCTCGTGTATGCTCTGGATTGGTGCAGTGCCCTGATGCCTCATTAGCATGCCCAAGGCGCGGGCTCAGAGAGCGTGGGCTCGGAGAGTAGTAGTCATGCGCAGTTTGTCCAATGCAAAGGCAACGACAGGAAGCGGCTTGTTGTTGTTCTAGCGACTCAGGAAGTAGGCGCCATCTTAGGGCGTGGTACAGCACGCATTGTTTGTGTGGTAGGCTGCCAACAGTTCCCCCTTTCTGTTTTAATAGAGCAAGGTCTCTGGGCCGCAGCTGACTGTTGAATTCAACAATCCTCCTGCAGTAGGATTGTGAGAATATTCAGGGGCGACATGACCTGTCAGAGACTATTAAAATTGGCTGGGAGAATGCCTGTCTTAGGTTGCCTCTACAGAGGTATTCCTTACCTGTCATGGGGTGGACAGACAGCTTTTGGTCTGTTCCCTGTCTTAGGTTGGTAATACTTGCAGCAGGTCTTACCCGTCATTGACTACTTCTCCAGCATACTAAGCCAAATGTTTGGGGAGGAGTCTGCTTCCAAAGCCGCAAGGGCCTGTGCAATGACTACTTTATCGCGCTGATGCTGGGCACGGAGCCTACACATAATCCAGAGCATAATTATAATCCCTCCACATAGAAATAGGCCAAACCCTGCCACCCCTGCCCATTCTTTGAAGTGTGAGAAGGCAGCAGTAATCCAGGAGGCCAGTCCTTCAGCAAGGGAGGCGTCCACTCTAGTCGAGTTCACGGTGACAATAGCCATACGAAGTTGGTTCATCAAGCTGTCAAATTCTCCAGTCCAATTACCTAAAAGATATCTAGACAATTGGTTAGACAAATTTGCTGCCCTTGTGAAGTTTTGATATTGGATGCTGGTCACACATAGGCCAGAATATTTCCACTCACAGCCAAGCTGGGCTAGCTGCCATAGTTCAAATGTAGTAGAAGTATTCCAAAAGGTAAAAAGGCCGTTAATTGTCCAGAGTACTCCCCGTGACTGGCATCCTGTCCAAGGGGGCAAAGCTGTTTCCCTCCGGCCAGTACAGAAGGGTGACCATTTAGGTTGAACTGGACCCTTTGGCTGAGAGATAGGCCATCATCATTGGCCCTCCCAGGCGTATCAGGGGCATCAAACCATGCAGCAGTTTGATTATACATTTGAACACATTTTGAGCTGTCATTTATATTACTTACATTATGGAAGCACAAGCTGCCACTTAATATGAAGCTTTTATTTTATTAATGTTAGCTAGTTCTATATCTAAAGGCAAATAGGGTACATCTAAAGATGAATTAGTACTAAAGAGATAGTGAGGAAGCAAGCTTTTGTAACATACTGCCAGTCCGTAGGTGTCATAGCAGTACTAGCTAGTCTTTTTACTTGGGATACAGTGAAATTAGCATTTACTCCATAAGCGCGGACTGATTTTGTTAATTCTTTAACTTGTTTGTGCTCTACGGGCTGATGGCCGTGCTCACCGTCAGTGTTTTCTATAACTGGGAATATTTGCCTCATGGCATGTTGCACCTCCGGTGAACAGAAGGAGGTAGAGCATTTCCCAGGCGCATAAGGCAGAGGAGCTGAAGGCAGGGGAGCGGGAGAGCTATGGGACTCATCTACTTTCAGTTTTAAACTTTTCTTTCGCCGGGCGGGGCGAAAGTGTTCATTTTTGTACCGGGCTGCTTCCTCCTCTAATTCCTCCTCCTCAGATGGTGGTAATTCCTCATTAGAATCTGAATCACTTAATGTCAGTGCTTGTAGGTCTCTAAATGGGTATAAGGTACCTTTATTAATAATCTCGCTAGCATCCTCTTTTTTCTTTGAATGCACATCTAACCTTTCACTCCGTTCTGTTTCTGACATGCTTTCCTGAAGGTCTGCAAGGGCTTGTTGTCCTTCCCTAATTTCTTTTTTACAGTTTTGATCGTCCCAGCAAGAGAGAGTAAACAATGGTACAAGGACAATTACAACAGCCAATAAAATAATTAGGCAAGCTTCCAATCCCTCTAGATCATCAGAGAAAAGCATATCTCTCAGAACTAACTTTAAAATTACAACCTGAGCACAGTTCTGAATCCACTTCGGAAGTTGAAGGGTCCTCTCGGCGCCAGCGATGTCAGGTTCCCGGGCCCGGGCTCTCAGCACCACTTGTCCCGTGCAGCAGTCTCACCGGCAAGAACTTCACGCAGACAACAGGATTCTTCTGCAGCAGTATTTATTGTGCACAGCTCTTTTATGAGAAGGACCCCGAAATGGGGCAGAAGCACTGCTTATATAGCAGTCTAGAGGGCTCGTGTATGCTCTGGATTGGTGCAGTGCCCCGATGCCTCATTAGCATGCCCAAGGCGCGGGCTCAGAGAGCGCGAGCTCAGAGAGCATGGGCTCGGAGAGTAGTAGTCATGCGCAGTTTGTCCAATGCAAAGGCAACGGTGGGAAGCGGCTTATTGTTGTTCTAGCGACTCAGGAAGTCGGCGCCATCTTAGGGCATGGTACAGCACACATTGTTTGTGTGGTAGGCTGCCAACAATGTGGGCGCTGGGAATTGAAACTGAGTCCTCTGCAAGAGCAGTCAGTGCTCTTAACTGCTGAGCCATCTCTCCACCCCCCACCCCAGAAAGCCTATCTTATTTACATAGCAATTATTTCAAATATTTTGAAACTTGTTTCATGGGGTTTTAGAGAATTTTAGAGATGTCTGTCAGCCACAAGAGAGTAAGAGGAAGACACCATCAAGATAACCAAGGCCTGGGTCACAAGGGATCTGGTAAGTCAGTAAATCCTTCTGAGTATTAAGTTCATTGGACAGCTGTAACTCCTGTTATTTAATATCACTCCAGTTTAACAATTAGACAAGAAAGTCCCAGAGTCATCAGTTGGTCTGTCCAAACATTGAGATAAGTGAAAAGCCATGAGAAGTCTCAATTCCACTTTTTGGAAATGAGATGCTGTTGTCAAGTATGTATAAACTCATATGCTGGAGCAAAAGGAAAATAGAAATGGCTTCTGAAAGGGAGATAGGATTAGCTAGGTATAGAAGAACCTAGAACATTCTGGGAGATTGCAATTAGTATAGTAATATATAAAGCATCTACAGTAAATTCAGGAAGTCTACAAGAAAATAATTTTGATTGGCATTAATCGAGTATACACACCCGATTCAAAGCACAAGTACAACTACCTGAGTATTGTTCTGGGGGGTGGACTGAAGATGGTGGGCAGCTGATATGGGTGGGAGGTAATTAATAATATTGTGTGATCATGGTATGGCATGATATGACAAAGTCAAGGTAGAGCAATCACACTAAGAAGGGCTATGGACAAATTCACAAAATATTGAGGACAAGGGGAAGAAACTGCCTGTAAAATGGTTACTCTTCCACTTCTTCCAGCTGAAATGTTCTTGTCAACAACAGGTAGAGTATAAGATTTTTCCCAGCTGAGCCATAAGACAAATTTTGGACTCATAAACAGATGATATAAGGTAAATGGTGTGTGTATTTTGACACATCTTTAAGAGATAGTGATTATGTACCTACAGACAACTGGAACAAATATCCATGGGGTCAGATAAATTAGGTATGCCCAGCAGGTAATAAGTAAGGGGACAGAAGAAGACATTAGGGGTTGTGACAAAGTGGAGAATCCTTATTTAAGTTGGCCAAGTGAGATTTATCATTGCTACATCAAAATTTGATACTCATCCTAAATTGACACCTCTATAATGTAACCTCTACACCTCAAGCTTAGGGAACATAGTGGAATGGGGAGCAGTAAGAATATTATGCAGCTCACTTTGTTGGCCAGGGGATCCAAGCCCCCACAAAAGGTAAAGGCTTCTTGCTTGTAAACTAGGGTACCTGTAAGAAGAGAGGCGATAAGACCCTGCTGTCAAAGCATGGGAAAGATGTATTAAGATCACACTTGCAAGTGTACAGTTGGTCTCTGGAATAGCACAGAGTGTTGCCAAAGACCACTAAACCAATAAAGCAAATATAGGTCTCCTTGAGTCAAGCAAGACTCCTCTGTCAGCACCAGCTACACCTCACCTGCCTGGAAATACTGTGCAGCAGTGGCAGCCATATTTCTGTATATCCCAAATCTAATTGGCTATTAGTTCTCTCCTTGTAGAAATAACCCACGGCTGATGCCACAAACTTACTTATCCTCTAGTGGTTAAGAGATGTTATAAGCCACAGTAAGACCCTGTCATCTTTTACAGAAAAAACGTAATTCATGGATTAACATACCATCCAAACATCTGTGTCTATACCAAAGTAACCTACCATAACAACTAGTACTGTTTAAATACCTATATATCTAATTGCTTGTGCTTCATTACTGGGTTGAAAGATTATTCCTGGACAAACTGTCAGCCCATGAAAGGAAACAGCCAGAACTGACCAGAGTCCAAAACAACAGCTCCAGATAAAGTAGACTATTTTGCTTCTTGTCCACCTATGCCCCTTTTCTAAACCTAGGGAACAATCTGTAGAAGAGGGAGCATGGTAGAATGTAAGGGCTGCAATTGGGGTGAATGGTGAAACTACAGAAATATAGACTGGACACTAATTTGATCAACTTGATTGTACATACCGCCCCCCCCAGCTGGATGGTGGGACCCTTGAGCTGTGTGGGTTTGGGCACAACTGCTTGCAAATTGGTTTTACATGAAGGATGCTTGTACTCAAAAATTATTACTTATTGTTAAAAAATGAAAAAAATAAAGAAGTAATAGAAGAAAAAAAGAATATTATGCATCTCTCATCTCTCACCAACAAAGTTTCCTTATGTAACAGATGATTAATCCAGAAAGCCACAACCAGCCAAAGTGCAGAGAAGAAGAGACCACAGAGTGCATGTCCCTGGGTAGGACACCTATATCAAACTCTGCTCCTAGGGCTCAGGAAGCATTACAGAAGAGAGGGCAGAGAGGCTGTAAAAGCCAGGGGCATTGGATGACCACAAGGAAACAGGGTTTTCCAAGTGGTGGGGAAGTTGTTCCTATGAACTCACAGCAACACAGTAACAGCATGCACAAGACCCCTGCAAGCTCAAACCAGGTAAAAACCCAGCGTAAGGAGTGAGGAAATTGGCAAAAAGCCTTAACCTTCGCTGAGGAAATACTGGCAAATGATGGCTGATGATAGAGGGGAAGTTGGTTTTCTTTAATGGAGTGACTCTAAAAAGGTTGACTAGTCTCCAGTGGATGGGCATGCAATGAGAGACCTGTGAGGAAACAAACATGGTTTGATAAGCCTTAACGTATATGACAGAATGCATGGAAACTGATGGGAAGGCTATGGAAGGGGTTGCAGATGAGGAAGGGCATCTATGTATGATCAAGATGTGTAAAATTCACAAAAAATTCAAAAAAAATTCTAAGAAAGAAAACCTGAGAAGAATCGGTTCATATTTGACGTGGGCACTGCCTTTCTTTTTACTTGCCTCAGCTCCCGTGGCACAAATGTTATGAGAACAACCAACCCCTTTCTGGTTGGATTTAAGGCCCACTCCACAAGATAAAACTTGTAACTGTCACAGTTACTGGGGCCAAGTACCAGTGGCTAGACAGGTCATAGGCCCTAGGAGAGAACCTATTATTATTATTATTTTGCAAAAGAAACATAGCATTAAAACAATTCGTGATGACTTTTTATTATACCCATTGATTAGTGTGTATCTCAGCCCTCATCAGAGGAGCTTCTTGTGGCAGTAGATGACAATTAACACAGAGACCCTTAACTGGTCAAGGTGTAGAGAATAAGATTTTGTAAGATACTTAGCTCCAAATAATCACCTCAATCACAGCTTTATGACCCAAGGCTTAGAGATCATTGCAGAAGAGGAAATGGCTGGCTACTAGAACATGGTGCTTTTCAGACACATGGCACACTGGCACACATGAACTCATGGCTCATGTGACAGCATACATAGGACCCATCAAGATCAAGACAGACAAAAAAATCCAGCATGGAGAGGTGGGCATGATGTCCACCAAGACCTGAGAATCTATTGGCAATTTATAGCTACTGGGAAAGGGAAAATCATTCTCTTTAAGGGTGTGGCCCCTGGTAGGTCAATTGTATTCCAATAGATTGCCAAGAGTATATGGACAGCATAAATTGAGCACCAGAAGTCTTAAAAAAAAAAAAAAAAGAACACGCACCAGTTGTGTTGGCACACGCCTTTAATCCCAGCACTCCAGAGGCAGAGGCAGGTGGATCTCTGTGAGTTCCAGGCCAGCTGGGACTAAAAGGGAGACCCTGTATCAAAAAGACAAAAAAAAAAAAGAGAGAATACAGAGTTGGATAGGTAGGGAGGGGCTATGGCACTGCAGGAGCAGGAGAAGGGGAGTGAATATGTAAGAAGTTCTCAAAGAACAAGATGTTTTTTTTTTATTTAATTTAATTTTTATTTATTTATTTATTTATTTTCTTTTTTTTAAATTTTATTTATTTATGTGTATGAATGTACTGTCTGCATGTAGGTTTGTGCACCCGTGTCGTGCAATGCCATGGAGGTCAGAAGAGGGTGCCGGATTCCCCTGGAACTGGAGTTAAAGACAGTTCTCACCCACCATGTGGGTGCTGGGGATTGAACCTGGGTCCTCTGCAAGAGTAGTTGGTGCTCTTAACCACTAGGCCCAGAACTAGTTGGTTTTTTTTTTTTAAATCTTGGTCTCATATTGATAGATTTCCTAAAGTTTTCAAATACTTATGTGGGATATTTAGTTGTTTATATGTTTTTGCAAATGCAAAATATACATTACTAGATGGGGAAAGTTGTTCAATAGCCTCTGACGCCCAGTCCGTACTCTGAATTCAAAAGGGTCTTTACTGACCTACCTCCCCACTTGTCTTCCCTCTTCATCCTTCCTGACCTCCTCCAGTTTGAAGGCAGGACCAAGATCAGAGTCCATTACTGATTTAATATTTAGAATCTTTTTCTACAACAGTTTCCTGAAAGTTTTCAGGATACAAAGTCTTATAGTTTTCCCATAACATGGTATTTTTATTGATCACATGTAAGTCTCCTTCTTTGGCCACATATACAAAAATGGCACCTTTACAGGCTTGGTATTAAAAAACATAGTTATTCGCTTATATGCCAGGCTTAAAGTTTCATTAAATACAAATTAAACTTTGGCACTATCTACATTCAAATCCACCATACAGTTTTTAAAATGTACTTTTTAAAAATAAAACTAATCTATTCATATGTCTCTTTATATAAGATTTTTTTCAAAATCCCTAGTTAAATTATTATCAGACTCCTGAATAACATGTTGTAATTAAGTTCAACCTACAACAACATACATTTTTCTTCAAGTTTTCAAAAACACATTTATGTACATAGAGAAAATATTCATTAACATTTTTGTTGCATCTGGTGAATAGTGCCTGGTTATTCTGAATAAGCATCTGTGAATATGCTTCTTTTTTTTCCTTTTTTTGTTCCCTTTAATTTTATATTATTCTCAAATATGCATCTATATACTCCACACATAAATCAAAATTACAAGTTCTGAAAAAAACTATAGGTTAATTCCTAAACATGATTAGAAATTCACATTTTAACAGTAAAGTTGCATGCAGTTAAAAAAAATGAATAGAATATGAATACCTATCTTCCATTCATATATGGTAGTTACAATGTGTGAATACAAGTGGTAGGACAATTCTAGAGACTATTAAGAGATTCACATTGGAATAGCACAGTTGCTTTCATATACAATGAAATATAATAATAAAGTTGCTCAGTTTGCCTGCCAACTGGGGATTTGGTGTTAGCATCCACAAATGAGGGAAACCATTTGCCTTTGTTTTTCTGGGACTGAGTTACTTCACTTAGCATAATGGCTTCAAGTTCCATCCATTTACCAGCAAAGCACATGATGTCATCTTTACCACTGCATAGAACTCCATTGTGTAGATGTACCACATTTTTGTTATCCAGTCATCAGTTGAGGGGGATTTGGGTTGGTTCCAGCTCTTTACTACTGTGAAGAGAGCTGCAATAAACATAGTTGTGCATGTATCTTTGCGGTAGGATGCATCTTATGGTATATACCCAGGAGTGGTATGGCTGGGTCAGGTGGTAGGCTCATTTTGAGTTTTTTTAATTTTATTTATTTCTGTATGTGTATGGATGTACTGTCTGCATGCAAGTCTGTGCACCCATGTCATGCAATGCCGCGGAGGTCAGAAGAGGGTGTCGGATTCCCCTGGAACTGGAGTTCTCCTGGAATTGGAGTTTCAGACGGTTCTTGGCTGCCATGTGGGTGCTGGGGATCGAACCCGGGTCCTCTGTAAGAGCGGTCGGTGCTCTTAACCGCTAGGCCATCTCTCCAGCCCCCAACATTTTGAGTTTTTTAAGGGTTCTCCACACTGCTTTCCACAAGTCTTATATTTTATATTTCACCCTGCTCATGTCTGTCCAATCTAAGTTTGGTTTCTGATGTGTGCTCAGTAAATATTCATTGAAGAATTAAAAGGGCACTGCAAGTTGCAGCAAACGAGAACTGCCTGCATCCCCAAAGAGACCATTTGGAACTGAAGCCATGAATCTAAGTGGCAGGCACAGTGATTAGAAGTGATGGGCCTATCAAATTGGGCGCATTTTGTCTAATTCCTGGGTGAGATAAACTCCAGTAGGAATCAAGGCAAACACCAAAACCAATATTAAAAGGATGCCCTGGAATATGAAAGAAGATTCCAGCTCTCAGAGTCTTAATTATACAGAATGCTTCACTGGAGCCTCCCCAAAATGTCAAACATGTCAAAGCACTATTCATATTTTAGATCTTGCCTTATACATATTCATCCCTTTATCCCTGTGAAGCATCCCCAGTGTAACACGTCTTCCTTTCACCAGCACAGGTACAGTGTTGTCTATGATCTGGAAGCACTTTGTATTTCCCTTCATACAGCATTGTCATTTGATGCTCTCTGCTTTGTCTTCCTTTTAAGATGGCCAAGTTGTTCCATGTGGTGTTGACTGGTGGTGCTCAGTGCTACCCACTTGGTGACTGGGGAAGTCGAGAGGTCCCATCAGCTTTGCTTTTGCCTGGCATCCTGAGGTAGTGTGTCACGGCTTCCTGAGGAAGGTTAGGCTTGGCTGGACCCCTTTCTTCCTTAATGTAACCTCAGGACATCCCCTCCTGGTCTCTTCAGGGGATGTTTAAGTATTTTACATGGTAGCTTCTGGCTCTAAGAGAATCTTCTGAGAATGAGGCCAGGAATTAGGAAAATATTACTTTTGCCATTACTAATATTGCTCAGTATAGTGATAGACCAGACTAGTTTCAATGAGAAAAGAAATTACTCCATGTTTCATGGAGAAAAACACTTATGTTTTTTCCACTATGTTTAGTCTGTTTCCATATAGGCACTCCCAAGTTCTAGTCTATCCTACAGAGTGATAAGCAGTGATGTGGCAGATCCCTGTGTCAGCAAGATGCATCATAGATAGGGTTAGGCTCATAAAACCACCATCAGGAAGGCCAAGGAGGGCACACATTCATACTCAGGAGCAGAGATGGTAAGTTTAAATAGACAGGGATGCATTCAACAGATACTAAAGAGACACAACAGAATGTGGGAAATGGGGATCAAGAAGAGTCAAGGGAAAGTTTCACGCGAGAAAGGATGAGATCACTGGTGGATGGGTTAAAGGCAAAACAGGAGATTTCACACCAACAGCAAGCGCTGAGTGTGGTCAGCCAAGAAGGAAAAGCACAGGGGTCTGGCTTCCATCTGCAGTCCTTTCTGAGACAGCCACAGGGAAGGGGTCTTAGCTGAATTAAATGAGTATATGTGAATACATGAGAATATATGATGTATGTGAGAATGTACATGCATGAGCACACATGATTTGGCCAACGTTAATGAACATAATTGAATTATCAGCACTTGGTATTCAGGTCTACTTAAGATAAAATTCCCTTTTTATGTTTCAAAAATGAAGAGACGATTAGAGAACAAGGATTTGTTTTCTAATCCCATCTTGTGGTGTCCATTTATGATGGAAGGGAGTGTGTGCTTTTCAGCCTCAGAGAGGAAGTTGAGACTCATATGTTAATGCTCATAAAGGTCATCGAGGATGAAAGTTGGTGTGTAGTGTGGTGACTATCATTCTAGTTTGACTGGAGCTTCATTTTCAATGCTGAGCTGAGAAGGTGAGCTCAGCCACCTTTTAAAATTTAATGGCAGTGAGTGGCCATATTCCGTTCACTGGCGTTTTTCAGCAACTCCACATGAAAGGATGAGAACTTAAAAGTATGTCATGGCCAGAGGGGGATGGTGACAATGGTCTAGCTGTTACATCTTTGCCTTAAGCCTCTCACCTTTTCCATCTGATGCCTGGGCCTGGTTTGAGAACCCAAGACAGAAGGTACAAGGCCAACTGTTTGGAACTTGAGAAGCAAGACAAAATCAGAAAGAGGGTGGTTTGCATTTAGGAAGGTCTGTCAAAACCAAGTGGTCATGGATACGATTGGTGAGAACTTACAGTTTTATAGTGTTCTTAAATCATATGTCAGATCCAAGCTTCAAGTGTCTAAATCCAGAATGCATGAATTCCAGCCTTGGGAAAACCAGAGGAGGTCACATATATCCTCCTTGTCCATTAAAAAGAATGTCTATAAAGTCAGAGGTAATTTATTATTGGAGTTAAGTGAATTAAAACACACAGTGAATTTTCTATCTGTGTTACTAAGGATACCTATAGCAGCAAAAGCACAGCATCATACTGCAGGTAACATGCCATTCCACAAACACTTAACTTCTATTCACTTCAACTTTGACTCAGGCATGGTGCTTGGCACTGGTCAAAGAAGGGGAAACTAACCCTGTCTTCAGGGCACTCACCACAGCTTGCCGTTCCTTCACTGCTTTGGGTCCATTCAGTTGACTGGCATGCATCTTTGAAGCACCATCTAAAAGCAGCACTTTGGTAAGTACTGGAGAGCTTACAGAACCTCTGCCAACAAGGGCCTCATTCTTTGGTTATTCACTCATTTATTTGGCCCGTTTGCAGAGTACTTTCATCATTGGAGGTTCTATATTGGAAACGTTGGTTCTAGAAAGCTGGGTGGTTTTTTTGAAAGACTCTGTACTAGTAAATATGATAATGTAGAAAACACCGGTTTATTTTGTTTCAGAAACCTCATTTTTCCACTGTCCATAGCCACAGTCACATGTGACTGCCACCTCACTCAAATGTCCATCACCTGCATGTAAATAAGTACTAGTCTGTTTCTCTTGACACCTGGAAAACATTATGAACAGGTGAGATAAGTCTTTACATAGAATGCAAGGATAGTACTGTTTACTATAGATCTCCAATGTCATAAACTGAGGATGCAGGACATAGAGCCCAGATGTGAACAAAATGTCTGAGGATTTATTCATAACTGTGGGATCATGATTAGGATAAGAGTAGTCACAACATCATCATAATATAGCACAACATACTGTATAGTAATAAACAGGCAATAGTATTTTAAAATCCAAGGGGGCTGAATTCAAGCTTATATGAACAGCTTTTTACCTATCTATCAGGCTTGGATGAATTAATTCATTTATCAGAGCTTTGGTTTCCTCACAATAAAATGAAATGGTAATCAGAGCTATGTCAAAGGGTTGTTTGTGGAGATTAAATTCTACAACTTCGCGGGTATTGCTTACTGCCCTATCTGATACACGTGGCGTGTAATTGGTAGCTATTCATGTTATTACTACTACTATATCAGCCCATTGGTGTAGAAATAACACAGAAATGATTATACTCCCCACATGTTAGAAAAACACTGTTTGAAAACCAAGACTGTAATGAGCACATAAATGAGAGTAGTTCATCCAGTCCAAAAATGCACTGTATATGAACAAACAGAAATGAAATGAAAATTATTCAACTATAATAGTGAACATTGAAATGCATGCTTTGGAATTAAAATGTAGAAAAGGAGTAAAGCCTTCAGTCCATGCAGTATAGGACTACTGCATAGAAACAAAGAGGAAACAGGGTGCCAAAGTGACTGAACCCCTCCCTCTTCCTATACTAAACACACTCTGTTTCAAGTCCATTGATTTTCCAGTAAAAAGGACCTTCTCTGACTGTGCACTAAAATTAAAACTGTTCTTGATTTTGGAGACATTGCTGATTAAGAAGACACATGGAGAAACAATGTTTTACAACATGACATTAAAATGTTAAAAAAAAACCTAAGCTAGGTTTAATGTCAAATCCTGTAACAATAAAGAAAATGTCAATGTCTCCATGGAAGTCTCTGTATGTCAAAGAAAGCACACATCTGTTGAGTCCATATGAAAGATTCCCCTTTCTGGTCCTAGCATTGTTGTGAGGGTCACCAGGTTTTCAGATCTATGGATTTTGCAAACCCACAGCAATCTGGAGATTTAGCCTCTTCATTATGAATTTTCTTATTGCTCTACTGTGCTTATATTATGGCATTTTTTTAATTTTTTTTATTAATTTTTTTATTATTTCTGTATGTGAATGAATGTACTGTCTGCATGCAAGTTTGTGCACCCGTGTCGTGCAATGCCGTGGAGGTCAGAAGAGGGTGTCAGATTCCCCTGGAACTGGAGGTCTCCTGGAATTGGAGTTTTGGACGGTTCTCGGCCGCCATGTGGGTGCTGGGGATTGAACCCGGGTCCTCTGCAAGAGCGGTCGGCGCTCTTAACCGCTAGGCCACCTTACAGAAAGAAGAGTCTGAGGTATGAATACAGGTTGATTTCTTTTTATATCTACTACCATTTCTCCTGCCACTCAGGCAGAAGAATGGCTTTGTAAACTCACTACATTCATGAATGACAATTATTTATCCTGGAGGATAAACAGTGAGCTTGGTGCCTTTTGATTCCTAATGAAGCTTCATGAAATATATGGCAAAGGCTTAAAATCCAAATAAGCGTTGTTGGACAGGGACTACAGCCTTGTTTGTTCAAGGATATCTATTTTATCCTTACTTTAAGCAGGTCATAAAATGCATTTCTTTTGAAATAGTCTGAGTGCTTCATTTGGCTTCAGGCATCCAGATAACTGTGTGGTTTGACTGTGGAAACCTTAGCGTCTGGTTGTTTCTGCTTCCTTGGCAAGTGATTGCCTTTTCTCTTTAAAAACTTCTGGGATTTGCACTGTGATCACCTAAACTATCATTTTTCATAATAAAGTTTGTTTTCTTTTCTGTTTTTTTTATTTTTTAATTTAAATAGGTTATTAACTTTTTGAGGAGTTCATACAATATATTTTAATTATACTCGGACGACCTCGCCCCTCTGCACCTCCCTTGGCCCGCTCCCTGATTTCATGTCCTCTATTATTATTTTTAAGGCCCATCAAGTTTAATTTGTATAGGCAGATGTTCTTCAGTGTGGGTCCGTGCGATGGAGCCTGGCTAACCCACCTAGTGTAATAGCCTTAGAGGAAAGGACTGTCCCACTCCTGGAAGTCACCACTTGTGAACCTCAGCTGGTGTTGGGGCTTCTACCCCACTTCTTCAACTTTATGCTGCGATTTGGTTGGGCTTGAGTTTACATAGGTCTCATGCATGCTGTCATAATTGGTATGAATCCATCTGAGTAACTGCCCAGCTGTCTGGAAAGCAATGTTTCCTTGTACTCATCCACCACCTCTGGCTCTTACAATATTTCCTCTTACCGTCTTCTACAGTGATCACTTATCCTCAGAAGATAAGTATTTGATACAGGTCCTCACACAGTGATAAAGACACCAGAGTGTCTTGTTGTTGACCAGTTGTGATAACAGGTGCTAATCACCACCTGATACAAGGAGAAGCCTTGCTTGTGTGAGTTGAGTTATGCATTAACATATGGGTGTAGCGAGTCATTAAGAGTCACTGTGGTGGTTTGAATGAGAGTGTCCCCCCATAGGCTTTAAGTATTCAGACATTTTGTCTCCAGTTGGTGGCGCTGCTCTTGAAAGGTCTTAGAAGGTGTGGCTGTGCTGGAGGAAGTACATTATTGGGGGCAGGCTTAGTGAGTTTAACAAGCCTTGTGGTCTCCAGCCTCTCGCTCTCTGCTTCCTGTGCTCATTGTGAGATGTGACCCACAGCTTGCTGCTCCAGCCCCAGCCACCATGCCTCCCACCACAGTGGACTCTAATTCCCTGGAACTGTCAATAGTAAATAAACTCTTCCTTTTATAAGTTCCCTTGCTCATGGTGGTTTTATCACAGCAACAGAAAAGTGACTAATACAGTCACTTTAACACTATGTCCATTTAGCAGAATAATAGTTGCAGGTTCTCCTCCATGACCTGTGAGCTGACTAGCTACAGATTACTAGGCCACTATCAGTCCCAGACATAGGCTCTTGTGAAATGGACCTTAAACCTAATCGCAAATTGTTTGGTTACACATATAGCATTTGTGCCACTATTGTACCAGTGAGTGCATCTTGGCAAGCCAGTTTCTATTGCAGCTAACAGTATTCACAACTGGGCAAGGATGATGATCAATTTTCTCTTCTGGTAAAAGACAGATGTCCCCTGCTCCCTCTAGATGAATACTTGCTTTGAATTTTGAAATAGGTGTGTGTGTTTCAATGGAAAATCCATAGAGGTTGGGAAACTAGTGAAATATATTTTCCTGTTCTACGAAAATTAAGAATTACTTCTATATGGTCACATGGCTATCAAGCAGCAGCCTGGATTTGCAGGCAAGTTCATGTGTGTGTGATTCCTTTCTCCATATTTGAGGGCGGCATGCTTTTTCTTATGTGGGGCCAGAAAACAAAATATTTTAGAATGTTCCATACCTTTTTATTATTTTATTTTATGTGTATGAGTGTAATGCCCGAGTGGAGGTAGGTGCACCCATGTCGTCCAATACCTGTGGAGGTCGGAAGAGGGTGACAGATGCCCTGGAAGTGGTTATGCACTGTTGGAGCCACTGTGTGGGTGCTGGGAATCCAATCCATTCCTTTGCAACAGCAGCCAGTGCTCTTAACTGCTGAGCTATCTTCCGAGCTCCAGAATGTTCCATACATTACAACTTCTGTCTGCTAAAGTCTATAGTTGGTTGCAGTGTAAAACTATCACCAGAGCCAGGCGTGGTGGTGCACGCCTTTAATCCTAGCACTTGGGAGGCAGAGGCAGGCGGATCTCTGTGAGTTCAAGGCCAGCCTGGTCTACAGAGTGAGTTCCAGGACAGCCTGAGGCTCCAGGGAGACCTTGTCTCAAAAAGACAGCAACAACAAAAAAACCCAAAACAAAACAAAAAAACTATCACCAGGCACAATATAAATGATGTATGTATCTGTGCTCCAATAAAATTTTACTTATGGACACACGTTTGAATAAAAAATAATATTTGTGTTTCAAAATATTCTTCCTTTCATTTCTTTCAACCATATAAAATATCAAACCCACTGTTATCTTCCAAGTCAAGGATAGTGATAACTGAATGGGAGGGATCAGCCTTCTAACAAGCATAGTTCTACAAGAAACCCCATCCCATGTTTAGATCATATTTTTTAGGAAAATTAAAAGTAAGAAACAATACAAAATCAATGTACATGGGAGTCTTATGGTCATATCTACTTTGTAGCTTCCCGAAGATGCAAAGATTTGATCTGCACAATATGTCTTTTTCTATTATCTCTATATATACCCGGAGAAGATGTGGGGCATGTTCTCCTTACACGCCTGAGGTCAGAAAATTAGTGAATAAACTAGGATCCAAATGTAAGGCTGGATGAAGCCAAAGCTCATGACTTCACTCAGAATATCCCATTTTTGAAAGCAGAACTCTGAGAATTCTCCATTCTCTGGGGAAATCCCATCACAGTCTCTGGAAAAATCAACAACTTATTGTGAAAACAACAGTGAATTCCAGTTTAAAGCCCAAAGTTACCGGCAAAAATTCTTCTGGCTTATTTTTAAGAAAAATAAATTTCCTGTATCAAGTGCTTGGAGATCCATTTAAAATTGTATGAATTTCCTATCTCTGGATCCAAGATTGAATACCACCATCTGTTCTGAAGTTATAAGGAAAGAAGGAATCTTCAGATAAATAAAATATTACCTTGGCCACAGAAGTAAATCAAATACAACCAGTAGTGGTTTCAGTTTTCTTAACATCTTCTCTATCACAGTAGGACATGGGGTAGAGGCCTCCATTCTTGGTGAAGGCACAGATGCAGTACTGAGATCAGAATGCTTTTCTTTTGAATCCCAGTTCACTATGATTGGGCTGGGTTAGGTCCTTATTGGTTCCTGTGCTGTTGACACACTGTTATGTCCTACAAACTCCTTTAGGACATCAGTGAGCAACAATGCTAGGAAGCAGATCTGAATTCATACCCATGAATCTGTGCTCATGTTTCTTTTTAAAACCAATCAAAGATAATATTAAAATACTAACCACAGCTTTTTTGATGACAGAGAATCAGACAAATATTTCTTTCTAGCTGTTACATAATTTCAGAGATTGGGATGTGGTTGATTTTAGAATCGAGCTGTGGATACTATTAACAACTATTTTTATCAAGCTTATTAAACAGGAAAAAAAGCTACCTACCACTTATTTCTTTTCTGCTGATTTTTCATCAAGAACAGAGGGCTCTTAGATGGTGCAGAATCTCAGTTCATCTATCCTTGTTTCTTCCTACAAAGAATGCTCATATTACAGGATGCTAACTGACCAAGTTTAGAAGTCAGTAGGGTCTAAAATTCTCAGAATTAGTTATTTTTCTCATTTCTACCAGCAAGTATCTGACCTGACATAAGGTGGATTAAGGGGAGAAGATTTATTTTGGCTCAGAGTTCAGAGGATTTAGTCTGCCATGGTGGGGAAGCCAGGGTAGAGTTCTTGGTATCAGAAGCATGCACTTGGGAATGCCAGAACTCTGTTCAACTTCTCCTTTATATTAAAAACAGATGGGTGATGCTGCCCATGGATGATGCCACCCACATTCAGGGTACTTTTGCAGCCTTAGTTAAAGCTCCCTGGAAAGACTCTCACAGACCAACCTAGAGGTGTCTCCTAGGTGATTCAGACTTAGTTGACAATTCCAACAATCACTATCAGTACAGGTACAGGTTCCCTCACCCTTTGTCACCCAGAAGAAGGAACAAGTCAGCTGCTGTGTGGTGTTCCTCCTGCACCAGACGCTATCAACCTCCCTCTTCTCTCTTGTTTGTGGCTCAGAAAAGAAAGGGACAGGAATGACTGGCCTGGGCCCTTCCACAGCAGCTTGGGTCAAGTGCCCTTTCCCTTCTACTTCTTACTCTCAGTTTCCAATGGAGGTTCCCACCTTCTGATGCACCTGTTTTGTCACTACTCAATCTTCTTTCTATCCAAGGTTTTGGCTATAGGATGGGCAAATCCCAAGAAGGTTAAAAACCCAATAAAAAGAGTGAAAAGCTTTGAAACAGGGCATTTGCTATGGGCCAGCCTCACAGATTCCTAGTGATGTATATAACCTTTTGTTGTGTCATCTATTTGTTTCCTGTATACACATTTCCCGACAGAATTCAGAGATGGAATAAATCCAGTATAGAGTATAGACTTCTGTTCCTGGATTATTATAGTCGACCAGGATTTCCTATATAATAATAATAATTTTATCAAACATTTCTCTAATATGGGAAATCAATCATACTAACAAAACAGAGATTTCAAGAAAAAGTAAGAATGTGGACTTTTCAAAAAGTGTTTCCACTCCTTCAAGCATCTTTCTTGGGCTTAACAGAAATCAAAGTTAATTTCTTCCTTGTCCCACTTCTGAAATCCAGTTCATAAAATCTGAGTATCAAAGTAATAGGCATAAATATTTTAAAGTTGCCATTATTTGTTTCTCTTTTTTGTAAATTTGAATTTTAAAAGCCTGCCCAGCCAAAATCATAAAGTTACTATAGGGACAAAATTCAGTAGATGTTGGGAACGCTTGCATCATAAGAGGACATTTGAAACAATAAAGATGCACTATGTAACCCAATACGTCTACTAAATAAGAATTGTAGTATAAAAGGAAATATAAAGTTAATTCTATTTCCTCAAGTAGGAGTGCTTCTAGCTTTTTATTCATCCTCTCTGCAGCCCCTTCACTGGGCTTTTCTAATCTCATTTATTTTTTGCATTAGGGGAGTTGTTAAATTATTTGGAACAGAACTCTTTAAACAAGTGCTCAGCAGCAATGATTCCAAATTGCTTTATCCTTGTCTTTATTTTTTTTATGTCACAAACATAAAATACATGTAATTTTATAATTTACTACCATAAAATACACATAAATCTATTATAAAAAGTTAAAATTGAGTCTAAATTGGAATGAGAAATGATGTATGAAATGCATAAAACTTCAATAAAAACATTTAAAAAGTTAAAATTTACCAAAACATACCTATGCTAACTAACATACATGATGATATTTGCCATGGGGAGTCCTGTAATGATGCAGTACCAAGTCATATAAAGCTAACTGCTGAACATACTATATTACCGTAATAACCATGTGGCTGCCTCCTTTTGCCATTGCAGTGATTAGATGCTGAAGGCATGTACTTCAAGGGGCCTGTGAGCCTAATCATCTGCAAGTAAGCGGTCGTCTCTCCAGGAAATGGATATGGCAATAAATTATGCTCTTACAGTTCTTGGCATATGTTTCACTATATTTTTTTTATTTAATTTTTATTGATGCTTTGTGCATTTCATACACTTTTTCCAATTCAGTTCAGGCTTATTTCCCCTTCCCCTCCCCCCCACCCCCACCCCATCCCAGATCATGCATTCTGCCGTAACTGTCCTGCATCTTTCTCTCAGTTTTTTTTTTCCATTTTTTAGCTATAAGTGATA